>APFE030897100.1:159904-211764 GCA_000404065.3 Pinus taeda | reverse complement strand
GGGGCATCAAGCACAGTTTTCACTCTGTTTCAAGCTTGTGTAAAAATGAAACTACTTCGAAGCATAGCTTTTCTTTGTTTCAAGCTTTTGTAAAAATGAAACCTATCTTGAGTCAATTTCGGTTATTTTCAAGACTCATTAAAACTCATGAAAATCCCGAGATTATTTTTAGGTTAGTTATTTCAGTTTTTGCATAATTTTCTTGTAGTTTTAGGTCAAGTCTTTCAAATGATCTCGTAGAGTACATTTTTATCATTTTTTCGAACTCGTTAAAACTTACGAAAAAGTGAAACATCAGAGTCATCTTTTAAGCCCTTTTCTGACTCCTAAAACATGAAAAGATTGCCGAGCGTTTCTTTTACACTCGTTAAAAAGGAATTAAAAGACAGTCCCCTTATAGCCCTTTCTGACCGTAAAAACAGGAAAATATTGCCGAATTTTTGTCGTTTCAAATTCGATATTGGAAATAAAACGATGTGTCCTTGATCACTTTTTACTTTTCAGGTCAAAGGCAGTAAACATGAAAGTACTCCTTGGTCGCAAGATCAAGCGGTTCTCCTAGGTATTATTTTATACTTTTTCGGGCTTAGGAGACACAAATTTATGAAAAAGTCCAATCTGGAGTCTTCTAAGTTTTTCAGACTCTCTAAACATGAAAAACGCCGAGTTTCTCCTATACTGGACTCGTTAAATTTTCACAGTAAAGGACTTGTTCTATTACAAACAGGAACGGACCACTCCTTCTTAGGGTTCGAATCAAAAACTAAGTTGGACTCATCCGAAGGATGAGCCTACAATCAAGCATATGTTATCCTCCTCAAGCTTGTAAAAAATAAAGAGGTACTTGCCAGAAATGGTGGGGGAAAAATGAGAAGAATGAGCCTATTTGATATCCTTTTGTCTCAAGAAAAACCTTACTACCACTCTTGAACACGACACTTATTCATTCACCTGGGTTGGGAAATCCTTTACCTCACAGTTGACCAAAATCACTTGACATTCTTTAGCCGGGTTATGGGAGTCGACTTTGAGTCATTCATCACCAAACCATCTGTTGTGTCGTTATGTGTTCAAGAGGTCTGAAACAAAACATTCAACCGCAAAATACCTATCATTCATTTTGTCATCATTGAGTCAGTCCTTGCAGCAACATTTCTTCAACTTGAACTATGGTTTCGTGTTGTGGGCTTGCCTGCGACGAGTCGCTTTCTATCGACATCAGCACATTATCTAGAGAGTTGACTTAGAAATCGTCAGTACCTTGGAGTCTGCATGCATCAATGGCAGGTTTCTCGCCTTCGACGTCAGTTTTCATCATTGACTTGCGATCGAAGGATTCCATGAAATGTTCGACATCGACTCATTCATTCACATCTCATGGATTGTGCTGGGTACTTTGAGAACCATTGACATTACTGGTGGTCTCTCTCACGCTTGTTAACAGTTTACATCATTGACTGGTAATCAAGTGGTTTCTACCATGTTCGACATCGACTCATTTATTCGCATGGCTAGAATCGTACCAATTCGGGAAGTAGAGATGAAGACCCTGGATCTAGTTTCCACCATCCAGGCTGCGAGGAGTTTTGTATTCATTATGTTGTAGACCAATCATAAACAGATGGCTGCCTCCATACTGTGTCTACACGAGTCTATAATTATGATGTATTATAAATCATTTCTGTATCAGAGTAGTTAGTCCAATAGTTAAAGTTTTGATCTGAGTATGGGAATGCCTACCTCAGCGATGATATGATCTTATCCATGTATTTTGTGTTGAAAATTGCAGGTTCTGACCGGGCTCTCCATGAGATAATCCTCGAAATGATAAAGTACTTCACCCTTCCTATATGATATAACACCCTTATCTATTACAGGCTTCGTACTTTAGGGGGCAATCTGTTACACTGAAATTTGTCACCATGACTATCTGCAGTTAATATGGCTCCATCAATAGTCATATTATCCTCCTTGTCAAGCCTCATACCTCTGCTCTTCATGTCAAACTTCAAAAAGAGAGAAAGTCATTTAAAACATGTTTATCTCTGGTACGCAGGTTCTCTCTACCTTGCCTACGTGTACGCACTCCCAAACTCATTGTACCTACGTACTTGTACGCTCTGTAAGCCAAAGGATGGGTGCGTACCCCTGTAAAGGTAAAAAGGCGCGAGTTTCATCTTAAAAAAGTTACTTGTGGTCACTTCTAGAGCCTTCTAGAAGAGTGGTTGACGTGTATTGAGCGCCTCCAGATGGTTCATGCATCCCTATGATAGAGGAACTTATCCCATCAAGAGAGGAGCTACCCCATCCAAAGAGGGAGTATCCCATTGATGTTGGAACTGAATAACTTCCTGTAGAAACTATAAATACAGGCATTGGGGCAGAGGAGGGGAGGTTGAAAGCTGAACATTCTAAAGGGTAAATGCTGCTGGAATTAGGACTTCCATTGTTGACTTGTGAGGAGAGATCACTATCCTTCCTTGTTGCCATATTGGGAGTGGGTGAGCTTGTCAAAGTAGAGGAAATCTCTTGTGGGACCCTGGGAGGAGCTTGCACAACACCAAGGCTCAGGTTGTAATGGTTCCTTTTTTGTTTCCTTGATACAAATAAGTCCATTCTTCTCAATGATTTGTTGTTAATGATTTATTTCATGTACTCCTTGGTCTATGTGATGAATATGCTTTGTTTTATGAAATATTCAGGTGTTATGTAATCGTTTGACTGTTAGTGTATGCAGGTCTTAAAGTGAAGGAGGAGCTCATCTGGATCAGCAAGGCTGGAATGCTACAACAAGCGTTGGATTTGAGGTAGGATCGAACAACACTTGGTTTCTCATAGAATAATGTATGTTTAGAGAAGGATTGCTCTTGTTTGTCTTGTTTGTCACTAGAGAGTCTTAGACTCCTAGGGAGGTTAGGTTTGTCCGCAAAAATAACTCTTTCCGCATGACACCCAGGTTTGGAAGAATTATTTAGCCAAAAAATCCCGCAGCTACCGCCCCTTTCGGCAACAGCCCACGAAGTGTGGACTGAGGTCTCACTTGAGGTAGCAAGGGAGAGTGCTGGAACCAAGTTGCCGCACCCTGGGGATGTCTTGGATGTGGTTTGGGATTCACGCGCTGCTTTGCAGCATTGCGCTACACTAGATCCGCGTAGATCGGAATACCTTTATCATGTTTATTACAGAGTGAATCACTTATTATTGGTTTGATCTAGTTAAAACAGTCTTTAAGCAAACATTTATTACTTTTGGTTACTTCACGCATCAAGATTAATCCAGTTCACATGAATTCAACCGTAGCAAATGCAGAAATCATAACAGTTCATTTATCATAAAATATTAAAGTCACAACCAACACAAAATTTAGAAGAAACTTATCTTTATTATCAATTTTCAACAATACATCCAGATTCACCCTGCGCACTCAGTTGCAAGGGTCCGCGCACACAGCTACGGACTTTCCAAACCTCTGCGCACGCAGCTGCAGATCCTCTACCTTCTATCCTACTCCCTTGACTCAAACTTACAACTACTCTTAGCCTATTCACCCATTACATCATAGAATCAAAAATCCACAAACTGAGTTGCCTTTCCCTTATAGAACCTCACTCTATTTATACTCTCCCTTGGCCCGCAATCCCACCACGGGCAGACTCTATTATTATTTCTTTACAATATTTTCAGGCAGACTACACTTTGATTAGACCTCCTATAGCTCATGCTCTGCGCTTTCCGCAAAGTCTTTTACCCTAATATTACCCAAAATTCCGGCCTTCACGCCCCATACTTGTTCCGCAGGGCTTTCGCTACCGAACATGCGATATGCAACAAATGTGATATTTCTTTAGGACGTATTATAATGTTGCAGCGGGTCCACAATGTTATCGCAATCAGAGGATTTGCAGGATTTCGATTGGCACATGGATTAAAAATGGCCTTAACCCCCGTAGTTGACTATGATCTAAGGGTAGACTGTGAGATCGACGACTAGGATTGAGTGTGGGACTTCAACCACGATCAAGGAAGTCCATACTTTCCTACCCACACTCTTTCGATAGTTGTTGCTCCTGTTACTTGTTTCTTTGATGGCTTTTGATAAACTCTTCATCTTAGTCTTTGGCTTCTTGCTCCTATTGCTTTGTTGGATCTACAGTGTCTTTTTTTATTCAATTTCTGTTCAATTGCTGATCAATTGACCTCCTACGTCATATGTTGTTCAATTGATGTTCAGTTGTTGTTCACTTTTTGTTCAATTGTTGTTCAATTGTTGTTCACTTGCTGTTCAATTGTTGTTCAATTGTTGCTCAATTGACATTCAATTGTTGTTCAATTGACGTGTCATTTGTTGTTCAATTAACCTCCTGTTGTTCAATCCACTTGGGTCCTCCATCTCATCATATCATCATATATCAAACTTTGAGCATTATGATCAATGGGCATCAATGTGTAATCATGTATCAAAGAATTTTCCATCACAAAAATTGTTATATTGACATCAATGACAACCTATATTAACATCATGGTGATGTGTCTGGATTATAGGGAGCTCAACAAGCTCACTATTAAAGATAAATTTCTCATTCTTGTCATTGATGAATTACATGGAGCAATTTACTTCACCAAGTTGGATCTTCATTCAGGATATCATCAAATCTGAATGAAGATTGAAGACATTCTAAAAACAACATTTAGAACTCATGAGGGTCATTATGATTTTTTGGTCATGCCTTTTGGCCTTACCAATGCACCTTCTACATTTCAAGATTTGGTGAATTCCATTTTCAAACCCTTCCTTAGAATTTTTTTTTTAGTATTTTATGATGATATATTAATCTACAACAAGTCTTGGAAGGATCATGTTCAACATGTTGATAGGTTGCTCAAACTATTGGAGGAGAAACAATTATATGCAAAAGCCTCCAAATGTTTATTTGGTTTACAAGAGGTGGAATATTTGGGTCATATTGTATCTCATGAAGGTGTTAAGGTAGAGCCTAGAAAAATTAAAGCCATTAGGGAATGGAAAATCCCCACATCCATAAAGCATCTGCGAGTATCTCTTGGGTTCACAGGGTATTATCGAAATTTTGTTAAGAATTATGGGAGAATAACAACATTACTGAAAAAAGATGCATTTTATATGAATCCAGAAGCAACAAAGGCCTTTGAACATCTTAAAGAGGCAATGTGTCAAGCATCGATATTAGCTATGCCAAACTTCATAAAAACCTTTACTATGGAATTTGATGCCTTAGGAAATGGAATTGGTGTTGTTTTAATGCAAGAAGAAAGACCCATTTCTTTTGAAAGTCTTCCAATCAAAGGAAAGTATTTACACAAAGCTATTTATGAGAAGGAAATGTTGGCAATACTACATGAACTTAACTGATGACCTTACCTAATGGGAAGACACCTCAAGGTCAAAATGGATCATGATAGTCTTAAATAATTTTTAGAACAAATATTGTCTTCAAAAGAGCAACAAAAATGTGTCACAAATATGTTGGGTAATGACTTTGAAATCATCTACAAAAAAGGGAAAAAAAATGTCATTGCAGATGCACTCTCAAGAAAGGATGAGGATGTGGAAGAATTGTTTTGTGCCATTTGTATTATCAACCTAGGTTGGATAAGTGAAGAAAGGGATGAATGGAAGAATGATGAAGAAGTGTGGGCACTCATTCAAAATTTGCAGCAAGATCCAAGTACATCTGATACATTTAGCTGGAAAAATGATTTGTTATGGTACATATATTGCTTATACCTCTGTAAGAATTCCCAACTCAAATAAAATATTCTTCTGGAATTACACACCTCTTGATCCAGGTGGATGTTGGTGGCCACCCACCTAGCCCATTTAGACCCCCACAACTATTTCTTTCATTTTTTTCAGTTTCCTAAATTGTAGCATAGTTTACTATTTTTAGCAATTTTTTCGGGTCCTGAACTTTCGGAGCCGTTTTGAGGCCCTAAACGACGTTTTTTGGGACATAATTGCACCCGATAACCCACAATAGAATGGGGTGGCTAAGAGGAAGGACAAAAGTATTGTGGGAGTTTCACGAGTGATGTTACATGATTAGGGCCTACTATTGCACTTGTGGGCTGAAGCATGCAACACAACTGTATATGTGTAGAACATAAGTCCTCATCGGATTCTCAAGATGAGTACACCAGAAAAGGCTTTTTTAAGGAAGAAACCAAATGTGTCACACTTTAGGATCTTTGGTTCATCAGTTCACTGTCATGTTTTCAAGGATGCAAGGAAAAATCTAGAGTCGACAATTGAGTTGGGCATATTTATGGGGTACACTGATACGCGTCACAACTATCGGGTGTACCTTCCATCTCAGAGGATGATAGTTGTTCGTAGAGATGTCAAGTTCAATGAAGAGAAGACCATTAGATGTTCCCTTGAGAGGGATCTTCAGTTGCATGTAGATGAGGATCTTTTGGCTCCAAAGGAAGAACCGCAGGATGTTGTGGAGCATCCACAAGTAGAGGACAAAAGAGTGGAAGCACCCACTCATGCAGAGACATGTACAAATGGAAGGAAGCACACCAAGGAAGCTCACATATTATTGCATGATGCTAGAGAGAATGTGGGAGCACACACATCACAATGTAGGCAGAGGAGGTCACTAGATCGGTACATTGGGTACATGGCTTTGATGATTGAGCTAGTTAAGATAGAACCATCTTCAATATACGAAGCAATGCAAAATCCAATATAGGATTATGCCATGGTAGAGGAATATGATTCCATAGTCAGAAACAGTGTTTGGGAAGTTGTCCCAAGACCAGAGAACAAGTCAGTGGTAGGTTAAAGGTGGATCTACAAGGTGAAGCAAGAAACGTACGAAGCATCATGAAACATAAGGTCAAATTTGTTGCTAAGGGGTTTTCTCAGGTGGAGGGAATTGACTATGAGGAGACCTTTGCTCCAGTTGCAAGGTAATCTTCAATAAGATCAATTCTAGGTCTTGTAGCGCAGATGAGTTGGAAGATCCACTATATGGATGTGAAGACAACATTCCTCAATGGAGTGACTGAAAAAGAGGTGTAAATTGAGCATCCAAAAGTATATGAGACCTTTGATAGAGACTGACATGTGTGCAGAATCAAGAAAGCATTGTAAGTATTGAAATAAGAACCCCTTTCATGGTACACCCGAATCGACAAATATTTCACCAGGTTGGGCTTCACCAAAAGTGAAGCAGATGAAAACCTTTACAATATTGTGGTTGAAGGTAAATTATTGATTATAGTATTATATGTCAATGATTTAATTTTAACAGATGATGAGAAGCTGATCAAGTCTTGCAAAGAGGATCTTGCAAGAGAATTCGAGATGAAGTACATGAGACTTGTGCATTATTTCCTCGATTTGGAAGTATGAAAAGGAGATGGCGAACTATTTGTCTCTCAGGGAAAGTATGCCAACGAGATACTAAAGAAGTTTCACATGGAGAGTAGAAAACCCATGGAAACTCCTCTAGCAAGCAGTTGGAGGAAAGAGGATGCCACTTCAGGTGACCAGGTGGAGGCCACTATTTATAGGTAGCTTGTCGGTTCACTTATGTATTTGGTGAACACACGACCAAACATATGTTATTCAGTTAATCAACTTAGTCAAGCAATGGTTAATCCAACCAAATGCTATTGGAAGGAAACCAAACATGCGTTGAGATACCTCAGAGGCATTACTCAATATGGTCTTTGGTACATGCAGACAGAGGGAGTGAAGTTGCGAGGCTTCACATATGCAGATTGGACAAGTAGTCCATCAAACAAGAAGATCACATCATGAGGCATCTTTAATATTGGGTCAACAATAGTTTCTTGGTACAACAAGAGGCAGATATCAGTCGCACTCAATTCAGCAGAAGAAAAGTACATGGTTGCTAGTCAAGAAACATGTGAAGCTATATGGATAAGGAAGATTCTTGTTGGTTTATTTGGTCAGATGATGGATCCCACAGAGATTTACTGTGACGATCAGAGTTGTATCAAACTCTCTAAAAATCCAATTTTTCATGATTGATCCAAGCGTATCGACCTTCAATATCACCATCTACGAGATTATGTGTAGAGGCAAATCATGTTGTTGGAATACATTCATATAGAGGAAAAGGATGTAGATATTTTGACAAAGGAAGTTTCAAGAGGAAAATTTGAGTTTCATAGAGATAGGAATGAGGTATCTGATAATCCCTTTCTTGTTCAGAGAGAATGTTTAAAATGGCAACAAGAAAATCCTGATTTAATTTTCCCTTAAATTAAATTAGGAGAAAATTGTAATTCCACATCACAAGACAACAAGAATGAGTTAACTAAGTTAATTTCACTTTGTTGGCTTAGTTAATTTGAGTTGAGGGCCTAAATTGAGTCATGAATAGTGGTTCCTAAATTTTAGGAGCCTAGGATGAGTTTAATTTGATTTGTAATAATTTAATTCAGTTAAGCTGAGTTAATGTCAGTTAAATTAGTTCCAACTATTGGTGGAACTAGTAGGAGGTCTAGCAGTGGGTTGCAACTTTAGTGTTCAACCAGTTAACTGATAAATCAACCATAATTAACTCATGCATGCATGAAATTCAAGTTACCTAGTTGATATTGGAGTTCAAGGGAAATGTACTATCAGTTGTATAATTTTCCGAGTTGTACAGGTGGTGCATGCAATGAAAAAATGGCCTACAGGGATTGCTCAATTCTAATTGAGAATTTCCCTAATTAATAGGGGCTAATTACCAAAGAAACAACGTAAGGAAATAGGGGCTTGGCAAGCAACAAAATTTGCTGAGTATTGGCTAGAGTCATCTTATGAGGCAGTGAAATAGATTATACTTGTGCAGAGATTGTTTAGGCTTGAACACACATTGTATTTCTTCTCTATTTTCTGATCTAATGCAATATAGATAGGAATGGATTTTGAGCAACAATTTTTCCCCTTAATAAATTTTTGAGCATATGTGATTGATTCTTGTCTCATGCTTATGTTGTGACTTATCGATCAGTTAATTGTTTCTGTTGATAAGTAGAGTAGATTCAAGTATTTTTTTTTAGCATATTACATAAATAATTTGAATCTACGAGGAGTATCTACAATTTTTAAGTACTTGATCGAGCTCCTTGAGTGCTAGAAAAATAGCTTGATCGAGGGTTTAAAACAAACCCTCGATCAAGCTTATGAGTTCGATCAAGATTTAGGGCTCAATCGAGCACTAAGGCTCTATTGAGCCACTATTTTCTATTAAAACATGCGGTCCCGGTCTGCGCAAGTCATTTTTCCGCAGATAGTTGGACAAACAAGAGCTCGAACGAGAAAAAAAATATTAATTTTTTATTTGATATTAATACTATATTTAATGAGGTTTCTACATGACATGATAACAAAAATAATAATTAAATTTGGAATTTAATGTGGTAAAAACTTTTGTGGAAGGTAAATTTAGGATCCATTCAAATTCAAGGTATATGATAAGGTATATTTTGAGCACGGACATACATACTTACACATTTCCACCATACTGGCTTATAGGTTGCACCTCTCGACACAATAACATAAAAAAATTCTAACGTTGTTCATAACCTAGATCCAATTGAATTTCCATTTTTAGTAAAATAATATCATATCAACTTGGTTAAATTAATAATGGATTAAATTTTAGAACTTTATTGATTGTAAATATAAATTATGGGATTATGGGATTCACATAAGGATTTGAACCTTTTTTTTTACAGAGGCTCGATTGAGTCATATAGCTTGATTGAGCGACTGGTCAACCACGTAAATGGCTCGATCAAGGGTTTAGGAAGCTATTGATTGAGTTATTTGAATTTAAAATTTAAGAACTCGATTAAGCTTCTTAGCTCCTAAAAACCACAATTTTAGCACCCCTTCTGCATATTTCTCTGCAAAACCATTTTGTACCCTAGAGGACATAGGGGAATTTTTTTTCTTTAGGTGGCAAAGTTAATTATGTTGGATTCATGAAGGAATCATCTATCCAATGGCATATGATTTTGACATCTTCGAATTTATATGATATTTTTCATCTAATTTCTTTTAAACATAATGCTTGAATTTTTTTGGGACAATTTTAAAGATGCTGAATAAAAAATCATTAACATAAAATATACACAACTAAAAAATTTCAAAAAATATCATTATCTTTATTTACAAGTCATTTTCAAAAGGGTACTCTTGGATTTTCAATTTATTTAAATAATTGAAATAAAACTTACGCAAACACATGTTTACAAAATACAATTGAAATATTACTTTTTCCAACTTCAAAAAATAATTAAAAAATGTAATTTTGCATAGAAAAGTAAATTTTTAATATTGAAAAACTTATTTATCTCTGTGTAGATATGCTTATATATATATATATATATATTATATATAATATATATTATATATATATATATGTTAAAATTACACATTTTAGACTAAGTTATGCTACGAGAACACACACATACCTCTTAAGATGTGTGGAAATTCGCAAAGACAAGCATTTCATTTAATGGAAGACTGACATGTTATACAACACTGATTGTTTTTAAAAAAAATATGATTATGGAGTGAAAATATGAAGTTGGGTTACACTTTTTGCCTTTTTTTTTGAAAAAAGAAAAAGAAAAATCATTTTTAGAATTTCTTCAACTTTCGACAAGCCAAAGAAATTTTTCTATTTAGATTTTCATTTTACAATAAAATGGAAACTTGTCAGAAATTTTATTAGCTTTCTATCACTTGTTTTTGAAATTTTTTTATTCACATTTGATATGTCAACTTAGCAATTGTTTGACTATGTGTTCTTTAAAAATCAAGGGATTCATAACATGTCATGTTTTTTAGCACTAGTGTATTCTTTGTTTTCTTGACGTTTTTGAAAAACAAAATGTGTTGCAGCGATCTAGACAGTCTCTACTTTGATATCGTTATATTTATGAAACCAACCGACGCACATCATAATTACTAGAATTTTTTGAATTGAACCAATATGAAAAAACTGCAGATTCTGAAGGTGTTTAGCAGAGCGTCAAATTTCTCAACATGTTAGTTATAAACTAAAAATCTAAAAACTACCCATTACAAAAAACATACCAATTTAATGAACCATAAATTTTTCTTCTTTTTTTAGTGTATTTTGGAAGATACAATTTTTTTATTTTACTGAATCATAATGACCTTCAAAAAACTTTAACACACAATTTTTTAGAAAATTAATTAAAATTAACAAATTTCTATAAAATTCCATGAAATTATATCTTCTGAAAGTAGATTCAATTCTGCAAACGTTGGTATTGGCGTCGACTGTAAATTCACCAAATTTGATGGATTTTTAGCATTCTGAAGTTGGAAAAAGGTGACCAGAGTCGAGTTGTCGCAGAGTTGCAGGTTAAAAAGGACTGGCCAGATTAAAATTACATTTGGGCAAACTTGTGTTCATTGTTGACACCCATTAAATTAAACGGAAAAATAATTCGGCTGAATTACTTCAAAAGTTCAGCTGAATCATTTTTTAAAAGTTCCGATGAAAATGTGTCAATATTTTCCACCGACCTCAAAAATGAAACGGTGCGACCCTCCGGAAAAAATGTTTCGCCTGAAATGATATAAATAAATGGAGCCAAAACATTATTTTCACACTCTTTCCTCATTTGGAGTGAACTTTTAAGCTAAATCTTGTGGGCCGTATTTTTTGGAAGAAATGTTTTGGACTTGATTTTGAAAGTAAGTATTTTGGGCTGAATGTTTTGGAAGATATTGTTTGGACTTAATTTTTAAAGTAAGTTTTTTGGGCTAAATGTTTTAAGTGATATTTTTTAGCTTAATTTTTAAAGTAATTCTTTTGGGCTAAATTTTTAATTGAGATTTTTTAACTTAATTTTTAAAATAAGAGGTTTGGGCTGAATTTTTAAATTTTGAAATTTTTTTAGCTTAATTTTTAAAGTAAGTTTTTTGGACTTAATTTTTAAGGTAAGTTTTTTAGGCTGAATTTTTAAAGTGAATTTTTTGTGCTTAATTTTTGTAGTGAGTTTTTTTTAAAGTAAACTTTTTTGGTTGAATTTTTAAAGTGAGCTTTTTTTAAAGTAACTCTTTTGTGCTGAATTTTTAAAGTGATGTTTTTGGTCTAAATTTTGAAAGTGAGTTTTTTTCCAAGGATTTTGAAATTGACTTTTCTTTGTTGGATTTTAAATATCAGAGATTGAATTATCATGGGAAATCAAATAAATTGCAAGAGAGAATATGATCGAACAAGAGACATCGAGGCTCGTAGAGAATCTAGGAGAAACTATTACAAAATAAAGAAGGAAGAGCGTAGAAATATTGAAAGGGAAAATCAATCTCAACTAGAAGTTGAAGTAGGTATGTAAATGTAAATATTATAAATGATATTTAAAATTTAACTAGTGTATTGTGAAATTTATTTTTTATTTGATGAACTAATTTGAAAAATATTTTGCAATAAATAGAGAGATGTTCCTCATAACATTGATGATGAGATTGAAAATGTTGAAGGACAAAGTGAAAAAGACAATGAACCAATGATTGATGATGTTGTTGAATATGTTGAAAGAGATTCAAATGAAGAAGTTGAATCATCATCAAGTATGTATATATATGTCATGTGTATTATTGAAATTATACATATTTATTAATTTCAATTTCATTCAAACTCTAGTTTTTTATTTTATTATTTAATGAATATTTATACCCATTTACATTTAATTTTCATATGTACAGATGAAATCAATATCGATGATGAGATGTTAGAAAATGTTGATGTTGACATATATGGAGATAAAAAAGCTTACCATATTATATGGTATCGTTTTAAGGTCATTATTGAGAAGTTCTTCAAAGATGAAAGTGTGACATTTCAAGCTCAGATTTTGAGAGGTCTCTTAACATCAAAGAAATTAAAAGACATTACAACTCTATTAGGTATTCAAAAATCAATGAAAGATAAAAAGGTGAAGGAAAATGAGATTCAAAATATAAATAGAGCTCTATAAAAAATTAAAATATCTAGAAAGAAAAATGATGTAGCTGCACGTAGAACAATATAAATGACAATGGTTTCATCAAATACTAAAGAAAATCGTTTGGTAAAATCTATGACAAAAATATTAGGAACCTCAAGAAAAAGATTGCACAAACATAGGAAATTTTGATTACAAATAGATGTAAGTGATGAACTCGCTTTCTGGATAGTTATTTATAGGCAACCATACAAAGATAGACTCGGAGAAGATGTTAAAAAAATAATATATGCATATTGGATGAAAAATTCATGTGTTTCACCAAAAGCAAGGGATGTGATGCGGCGAAGAATAGCACAAAATAAATGTGAAGGACATGGAAAAAATATCTTGGACACCACTCAAATAGAGTTTTCGATAAGTTCATAAAAGAGAATCGTGGAATTAATGTCTCAATTAGTATTTTTGTGCAACAAAAACCATGGTATGTTAAACCTATCACTATACACAACACTTGTTGTTATCGTTATCATGTGGAATTTCAATTATATTATGACACGTTCCTTAATTTTGGTCAAACATTTTGGAAAATTCACCTCCTCCATCCACTATCCATGGTTTCATATCTGAAATTCTATGTGAAAGAGAAAGTGATGAATTTTTTTACCGAAAGAAATGTGTTGGTGGTAAAAAGTGTGATCATTATGGAAATTTAACTTTATTTCACAACAAGTATTCTATTGATATAAATGATCAATCATTGTCTAACATAAAAGTGAAATGGAAGAGATATGAATATATCCATACATTGATTAGTTCAAATAATAGTACAGGTGCTAAAAGGATTGAATTACAATAAGAAGAAATTCTCGTGATAGGTTTTTTAAAGAAATTTGAGACAGAAATTTATAAGTACACCAAGAATTTGCATAGAGCCCGATGGCAGGACCTGCAATTCAAAAAATCCCATGAAATGTTTCCACCAGGGACCATTTTGTTAATAGTTGATTTTGCAGAGGATTACACATTTGTTGCCGAAAATTAAATACATAGTGAATATTATCATTTTGACCAAGTCCCTATGCTTGTCCATGTTCTATATAGACATGTTGAACAAAATGTTGATGATATAGAAAGCACTAGTGAGAATCGACATGCTATTAAAGAATATCACTTTTATATCCACGATGAACATACACATGATACACATCTTGTACAACATTGTTTTGATATGATTTATGAATCATTGAAAGGTCATGGAATAAAATTCAAAGAACATTGGATATGGTCATATGGATGTGTAGGTAAATTCAAATCTTCACAATCATTCTTTTGGTTGTGTCATCTTCATAAGAAAACCCACATTAAACATTGTTGGAAGTTTTTTGAGACTGGTCATGGAAAAAGAGAACATGATGGCACAGGGGCATGTATAAATTGAGCACTTCGAAGATATTAAATGGACCACTCTGTAAATAGACTTGTCTCAGCTGAAGAAGTTGTTCAATGATGCGACGTTGCACTAAGTCATTTGATTAACCCATCAAGGGAGGTAGGAAGGTATGTACATGGATACAAATTAACTTGTATATAGTTTTAATATATGATAATTTTATTTAATTTTCTAATTTTCAACATTTATAACTATATATTTTTAAACATGTGAGGATGATTATCTTCAATAATATATATATATATTAAATAACATATTTAAATTCTTGTTTGAATTTACTATAGGTTTTTTTGGAATATTGCAATCGAAGATGTAGATAGATCGAGTACATATGAAGCTAAAATAGTAAAAGGGAATCAAATATTGCATTCAATTAAAACAAAGAATTACCAAAATGCATTTGCATTTGATAAAAGAAAATATTCTTGCTTTTTTTCCTATTTTCATAAAGGGCACACAATCCAATGATGTTTGTGAAAACAATATGTATGTAAAACCTTGGCAAGATACATAACTAAATACAAAGGGGAAAATGTCAGTTGCAAGCTTCAAAGAGATGGAATCAAAGGAGACTATATTATCATCTAAAGGTGATCGAGTTTCTGATCTTGTTAGAGAAGGCAACATTTCAATTGATATCAAAAGATATATATATATTTGTGTGTGTGTGTGTGTTTTATGTTTCTAAAATCAATGTGTATAAGTATGTAGAGATAATAGTTATAATATAGAGATCTAGAAATAGATAATAAAATCAAGTCCATATTGATAATTAGTTAATTTCATGTTAATTATGATCTGAATTTACACTTGTTTTATTGTGCATGAGATGTTTTTGCTATAGTTGCACCCATTAACAACATAGAAATTGTCAAGTATTATTTGATGCGGTGCACTGAACGAAAAATGAAGTTATTGGAAGACTGATGATAACGGTTTTATATATGAAAGAGGGGCTATTATACTGAAAGGTTATTTTTCCAAGAAACTCACCAAACTGAGAGTAATGTTTACTTTCAATACTATCAACCCGATGTCATAAGTTGTCAATATAGTCACTTGGTGTCTGCGGTGCGCATAAAGTTGATAGAAGTTCAATAAAAAAACAATTGAAATTTGAAAAATAGAGAATGTCAAAAGTTGACCATGAACCGATCATTGAAGATGGCATTCCATTAGAATTTTTTAATTGAACTTCCCAAAAATTTCTTTTACTTGGATTCATATTTGAGAAATTAGAGTTCAAGTACATTGTTAGCATTATTTTTGTGCACTCTTAAGCTGTGCATTCTTAAGAATGTGATAACGTGGAAGCAATACCTATTGGGTCTTGTATTGAGTTACAAAGTTATATGTATACTACCTGTTATGTAGACTTGTATTGAGGATTTACTGCTATGTTAATTTGTGATATATATTGCGTTGTTACTGCTCTGTTAATTTGTGATTGTGGTTGGTTGAACCATTTATTAAAAAATATTTACTAACATTATAAGAATGATTGAATGCAAAACGTATCAACTAAATGCAAATTTACTCTCATTTCTACATATTCATGAACTTAAATTATATGTAAAACATTTAAAAGCTTCAAAGCATGCATGCGTCATGCAAACTGTGGGCATTCAAATTTATGTAACTTATCTAAATTTAATGTTTTATAATGCAATTTTATCTAACTTATGTAAACGTGCATTCAAACAACTTTATATTAAAAGTTAACTATCAACCGACATCTATAGTACTTAGCCTTTCTATACATGAATACAATTTATGTACATACCATATTTTATAATACAATTTGAAGTTGTCATTGTTTTAGACATCTACATCGAATTATAAGATTCATTCAAATGCAAAATGTAGACCTCACATTTTGTAATTTGCAAGGTTAATAGATTCATTTTAAATAAGTCAAGAAAAAACAACTTTAAAAAAAAACCTAAGAATCATCTACTAACATTATAGGAATGATTGAATGCAAAATGTACGAACTAAATGGAAATATGTAAAATATTTAAAAGCATCAAACCATGCATGCATCATGCAAATTGTGGGCCATGTTGTATAATGCAATTTTATCTAAATTATGTAAATGTGCATTCAAACATATTTATATTAGAAGTTAACTATCAACCGACATCCATAGTAGCGTTTCTATACATGAATGAAATTTATGTACATACCATATTTTATAATACAATTTTAAGTTATCATTATTTTAGACATCTACAACGAATTATATGATTCATTCAAATGCAAAATGTAGACCTCACATTTTGTAATTTGCAATTTTAATAGATTCATTATAAATAAGTCAAGACAAAATAACTTTAAACAAAACCTAAGAATCGTCTACTAAAATTATAGGAATGATTGAATGCAAAATGTACAAACTAAATGAAAATATGTAAAACATTTAAAAGCATCAAACCATGCACGCATCATGAAAATTGTGGGCAAAGTTTTATAATGCAATTTTATCTAAATTATGTAAATGTGCATTCAAACAACTTTATATTAAAAGTTAACTATCAACCGACATCCATAGTAGCCTTTCTACCAATGAATGCAATTTATGTACATACCATATTTTATAATACGGTTTTAAATTATCATTGGTTTAAACATCTACATAGAATTATAAGATTCATTCAAATGCAAAATGTAGACCTTACATTTTGCAATTTGCGATTTTAATAGATTCATCTTAAATAAGTCGAGATAAAAAAAACTTTAAACAAAACCTAAGAATCATCTACTAACATTATAGGAATGATTGAATACAAAATGCACCAACTAAATGGAAATTTACTTTCATTGCTACATATTCATGAACTTAAATATGTAAAACCAAGTTTTAAGCATCAAACCATACATCATGCAAATTCTACCATGCAAAATGTACATAAAATCCAAAATTAACATTTATTAAATCATAATAAAGAGCTCAAGATTTAAAATATGTCCAAAATTTATATCATTATAAAAGTAAATATATAATAAAAAGTTGTCAGATAATAAGATGCATCAATTCATAATAAAGAGTTTTACTTTAAATATGTCCAAAATTTATATCATGATAAAAGTAAATATAATATAAAAAGACCGTCAAATAAAAAGTTGCATCAAAGAGAATCTCGTTGAAATATATGATTTATTAACATCCTTGTGTTCCCATTAGTATCATTGGTGCCCTTAACAACATGTGTAATTGCATATATACATAAGATTATGTACTTTAAAATTAAATGAGAATGTAAGATCATCAAAACAAAATTATAAAAAGTTTCAAATTCCATGCAATACCTCATGGTGTTCCCCCTCCATTGTGCCCTTTTGGTGTTCACCATGCATTGCGCCCTCCTAGATGCCCTGTACAATACATGTACATTTATAAGTTACAAATTTTAAATTGCACATGAAAATTATGCATAAACTCTCAATATTAAAAAAAAATTGTTACACGACTTTTTTCAAATTGTTTAGATGATCCTATCCCCATTGTTGACTCCATCGCTAAAGTCCCTAAAGAATGGAAATCATCTCCCCAAACCTAAAATTCCAAAATTTTAAAACTATAAGATAAATCTACCTCATTTTTTAATGAAACTTGCACTTCAACTTATAACAAAACATAAGTGAAATATTCAATACTTGTGGTACCTCTCCTAATAGGGAGAAAGAAGGTGGCGCTATGTCCAAAACATCAGTCAAAATCAGGATTTGTTAAAATTTAATTATATATACATTTTTTTTTAAATATGTACCCACAATATACCGATATAATAAAATTAAAATAATAATTGTCTCAACATGAACTCTTCAAAAAACCTAACATCATTCAAAATATCTTCAATGGAACCTAAACCTGGGATCGTGAAATTATCAAAATTTGCATTCAACAAACGAGTTAACTGCAAATAGTGAACATATGATACATTTTTTTTTATTATATCTGAAAAATAAAAAAATGTATGTGTAGTGACATTAACACATACATTACGAATTACATTAAAATATCCACCCTAACCATTAACACATACTGATCCCACACCCTATTCTTCATGAACAATTAGGTCTTTCCAACCATTACGACAAGCCTTTGCATTTGTTTTAAGCTCCTCGATATTCATATTATATATCTCCTCATCTTTTTTATATACAGAATTAGCACATGCATTAGCTTGTGCTCTTTGCCGATTTAGACCAATATTAATTCTGGTCAATGCACTCTATATGTTGTCTATAATGGCATCCCTTCCTTCTTGACTAATTGAGAAGTGGCATCCATCTTTGACCGCAAAGTTACTAGATGAGGAGGCTGGCGTACCAAAGGTGGTTTAGGGCAAGGCAATTCAGTATCACGTAATGCACCCTGACGATCATATAACCGAACTTTCCAAGTACTATAATATTTAGAGGGAAAGTCAATGTAATCAGGTTTCATACCCAAAAAAAATTATGCATAAAATAATTTTCCAAAATAAACTAGAACCTCATAATTCCATGACAACTTTCCATACGCTATAAGGAACCTATCATACAAATGGATGGCTATATCAAGGTGCTTGAAATATTGCACCTTGAGCATATTTCTTTTCGACCCTTATTTGAAATTAAACATGGATTTTGCAGTTCCTTTTGTATCCCTTTTATTAACCTCGACCCATTTATCAGGACCCATCACTGCTTCCTTTCTATGTCTCAACATATCTATTAATGAATATATGGTTGGCCCAAGCTTCTCGTAAATATCAAGAAATGAGCTTAGAGAGTTTGTAACTATTTCTAAGCTTTCTCTAGTATCTGCATGGAGCTCCAAACTCCCCAGATATTTCTTCAATTTAGAATAATGAGTTTTCACCTTTCTAATGTGAATTGTTGGAGGTTTGTCTCACAGGGAAGCTCATCTGAAATATCATATGGATAAATGGTAGTTGGTGTATGGCCTTCTTCTTGAACTGTTCAGTTCCTCTTACGTCTACTTGGACCAACATTTTCACCCTCTGGATCAATATATATATATATATATATATATAAAGACATGTGAAAAATGTATTCATACACGTATGCAAGATAGACATGTATATGTGTATGTACATACAATTCATTTACATGTACAAATTTGTTTTAACATAAAAAAATGATATAATTTACCAATATGATGTTGACCACCCTGAGATTGATGACCACTGAGAGAATGTTGACCACCTTGATATTGATGACCACCCAAAGAATGTTGACCACCTTGAGATTGATGACCACTCAGAGAATGTTGACCAATGTCACACGACTACATTGTGAGCAAAGAATCTATACAAAAATTGAAAATCAATTCAATATTTATGTGTACATACATATGATTCTACTTATTTATCATTTAAGTAAATGCATATATATATATATATATATATATACACACACACACACACACAACGTGTAACGACGGACTCCCCTGATTCATTTGATCTTCTCTTTGATCCATGACCTCGACCTCCCACTCTAGTAGATGCATGAGACTCTATTGATGTTCGCCTCGAAAAATCATGTGGCAAATTCTCATCCATGATATGGATATTTATAGATATATAAACACATGATATTTAAAAAGTTACCTTGTGCATTTACATTTCTTTTTAAAAATGCTATTTAAAAAGATCAAGAATTCAGAAAATTGATGATATAACCCTTGTAGTTACCTCATGCATTTAATTGATGTAACCCTTGAAATTACATAATGCATTTTAAGATCTTAAAATTGTTATTTAAAAACATTGAAAGAATCAAGTTCATCAAGTTGTGCTTACATAATGGCAACACACTTGGTATGAAATTGAAAAACAACACATGGTCATTAAAAATGACACATTGATAACTAAAACTTACACACACATATCACAGATATCATACAATGTCCATCAATAAATATTGATGGAAATCTTCTTAACATTAATTCATCTTGAACACACAAATCTTGAATTGGCATTGCCCCATAAAATAGATCACTAGACATCCTATTAACATATTCACAATGTCTTATGCTAAATGTTTGAAATTGACTAAAAATATTTTTTCCTTATCCATGTAGTTGTTTTAACCTCTCTTTTTTAACTTGGTACACGTCTTTCATCTGGCTGCACACAAGTTCGGAATTGGTGTAGACTACAATTCTATTGGATCCATGCTCCCTAGCTTTTCCTAAGCCTTCTATCAATGCAATATAATATGCTTCATTGTTTGTTTTTCTTCCAAGTACATTCCTTTTTCTTTGGAGGACTTTGTTCATCACAATATTACATAGCACATAAGTAATCATTGCTTGCCCTAGATTGGGATAACAAGAAACTTCTATGCATAATGTCCATTTTTCAAACATGTTTAATGGGTTTTATGATCCTTGTAAAAAACAAATTCAATAAAGTGAATTGATATATTTATACAAGTATTGTTAGGTTGTGCAAAAAATTATTGTTTGGACAAATATGTCGAAAGACTAGGTAGAAATAAAAATCGTTTCTACTTGGTTGGATGGTTGGAGAATTTCAAGAAGAAAACAACTAGAGATCTCTAATTCAACTCAACTACAAATCTCTAATTCATTCAATCTAGCTTCAATTTGACTGAAGGTTGAAAGTATTACTAATTTATTTTTATGTTCATTCCACATATATAAATCTTTCTAATTTAACTTAGCTTCAAATCATCTAAGTTTGAAAGTATTTTTAATTTATTTTTATTTTTATTCTTGGAAATTTAACACTTATTCATGCCTTGTTATAAAATTAAAATGAAAAATGATAGACCAATTTTATACTAGTTTATTCTAGAATGATTCCATGTTTATATATATGGCCTAAATGGGTCTATTTATATATTCTTCTTTCAAAATATAGTTAAGAAAGAGGGAAAAAATAAAATGAAACATATAGACCCAGTTTTATTCTAGTAAATTTAATATCTATGTTGTCATCTTAAAATTAAAACACTAACATTAAAATTAAAACAACAAAAATAGATGACAAAGAAATGCTAACACTCTAATTACTTTAATCTCATGCACCCAACAAAATAGAAATGAAAAAGATGTATCTAAAAAAAAACTATTGCTTGAAAAGAGCAAGTACAAGAACCTTCAACTAAGTGTATTTTGCCTCATCTTAGGAAAGTATGTTGCTAAGAAGCATCAAGGTAGTTCTACGAGATAAATGAAGGTAGAACAATTCAACCCAATAATATTAAAATTAAAACACCAAAAACAGATTACAAAGCAATGCCAACACTGTAATTAGCTTCAATCTCATGCACCCAACAAAATAGAAATGAAAAAGATGCATCTCAAAAAGAAACTACTACTTGAAAATAGAAAGTACAAGAACATTCGATTAAGTGTATTATGCCTAATATTACGAAGCTAATAATACCAATGTTCCAAGAAAATAAGTAAGCTTGAATTGAATTACACATAATGAAAAAGGAAACATAAATGAACACATAATAACAAAAGCAAAGAAAATATGTTATCAAGAAGCATAAAAGTTGAACTCTATGTCATAAATCAAGGTAGAACAAGTTAACCCAATAACACTAAAATTAAAACACCAAAAATAGATGACAAAGCAATGCGAACACTCTAACTAGCAACCCAATAACATTAAAATTAAAACACCAAAAATAAATGACAAAGCAATGCCAACACTCTAATTAGCTTCAATCTCATGCACCCAACAAAATAGAAATGAAAAAGATGTATCTCAAAAAGAAACTACTACTTGAAAAAAGAAAGTACAAGAACCTTCAATTAAGTGTATTCTGCCTCATCTTAGAAACCTAAGAAGACCCATGTTCCGAGAAAATAGGGAAGCTTGAAGTGAATTACACATAATGTAAAAGGAAACATAAATGAACATATAACAATAGAAGCAAGGAAAGTATGTTACCAAGAAGCATCAAGGTTGTTCTACAAGATAAATCAAGGTAAAACAAGTCAACATAATTAACATTAAAATTAAAACACCAAAATGGATGAGAAAGAAATGCCAACACTCTAATTAGAAACCCAATAACATTAAAATTAAAACACAAAAAATAGATGACAAAGCAATGTCAACACTCTAATTAGCTTCAATCTCATGCACCCAAAAAGATAGAAATGAAAAAGATGTATCTAAAAAAGAAACTACTACTTGAAAAGAGAAAGTACAAGAACCTTCAACTGAGTGTATTCTAACTCGTCTTAAGAAGATAATAAACCCATGGTCCAAGCAAATAGGGAAGCAAAGTGAATTAAACATAATGAAAAAATAAATATAAATGAACATATAACAACATAGGCAAAGAAAGTATGTTACCAAGAAGCAACAAAGTTGAACTCTACGACATAAATCAAGGTAGAACAAGTCAACCCAATAACATTAAAATTAAAACATCAAAAATAGATGAAAAAGTAATGGAAATACTCTAATTAGAAACCCAATAACATTAGTCAATCAAATAACATTAAAATTAAAAGACAAAAAATAGATGGCAAAGCAATGCCAACACTCTAATTAGCAACCCAATAACGTTAAAATTAAAACGCCACAAATAAATTACAAAGCAATGCCAACACTCTAATTAGCTTCAATCTCATGCACTCAAAAAAATAGAAATGAAAAATATGTATCTAAAAAAAAAAACTACTACTTGAAAAGAGAAAGTACAAGAACCTTCAATTAAGTGTATTTTGTCTCATCTTAGGAAGATGATAAAACCCATGTTCCAAGCAAATAGGGAACCAAATTGAAATACACATAATGAAAAAGAACACATAAATGAACATATAACAATAGAAGCATGGAAAATATGTTACCAAGAAACATCATGGTTGTTCAATGGTCATGATATCATCTTCTTTTTCATTGGCATCCTCTTCGTTGATGAAATTTTTCATTTTGTTGATTAAAGTGTTATGTGCTATGAAGATGGGGACATGATACTATCATTAACGATGGGTGCATCATTTCTAGTTCTTTGGTGCTGCATCATATGCCCATATTCTCAACATAGAACATTTTAATCGAGTAGGAGCTCCTAATAATCGTAGGGCTTCTCTTTGAAGCGTTTTGGAACATTTGGACCATAGTTCTATGAGATAAATCAAGGTAGAACAAGTCAACCTAATAACATTAAAATTAAAAAACCAAAAATAGATGACAAAGCAATTCCAACACTCTAATTAGCAACTCAATAACATTAAAATTAAAAAACCAAAAATAGATGGCAAATAAATTCCAACACTTTAATTAGCTTCAATTTCATGCACCCAACAAAATAAAACTAAAAAATATGTATCTCAAGAAGAAACTACTACTTGAAAAAACCAAGTACAAGAACCTTCAACTAAGTCTATTCTCCCTCATCTTATGAAACTAATAGGACCCATGTTCCAACCAAATAGGGAATCTTGAAGTGAATTACACATAATGAAAACTGGAACATAAATGGACACAAACAACAAAAGAAATGAAAGTATGTTACCAAGAAACATCAATGTTTTTCTTCGAGATAAATCAAGGTAGAACAAGTCAACAATAACATTAAAATTAAAAATCCAAAAATAGATGACAAAGGAATGCCAACACTCTAATTAGAACCTAATAACATTAAAATTCAAACACCAAAAGTAAATGACAAAGCAATGCCAACACTCTAATTAGATTTAATCCTATGCACCCAACAAAATAGAAACGAAAAATATGTATCTCAAAAAGAAACTACTACTTGAAAAGAAAAAGTACAAGAACCTTCAATTAAGTTTATTTTGCCTCATATTAGGAAGATGATAAGACCCATGTTCCAAGCAAATAGGGAAGTAAAGTGAAATACACATAATGAAAAAGAAAACATAAAGAAACATATAACAACAAAAGCAAGGAAAGTATGTTACCAAGAAGCGTCAAGGTTGTTCTACAATATAAATAAAGGTAGAACATGTCAACCCAATTAACATTAAAATTAAAACACCAAAAATGGAGGACAAAGCAATTCCAACACTCTAATTAGCTTCAATATCATGCACCCAAAAAAATAGAAATAAAAAAGATGTATCTCAAAAAGAAATTACTACTTGAAAAGAGAAAGTACAAGAACATTCAATTAAGTGTATTATGCCTCATCTTAGGAGGTTAATAAGACCCATGTTACAAGCAAATAAGGAAGCAAGCTGAATTAAACATAATGAAAAAAGAAACATAAATGAACATATAACAACAAAGGAAAGGAAAGTATGTTACCAAGAAGCATCAAGGTTGAACTCTATGACATAAATCAAGGTAGAACAAGTCAACCCAATAACATTAAAATTAAAACACCAAAAATAGACAACAAAGCAATGCCAACATTCTAATTAGCAATCCAATAACATTAAAATTAAATCACCACAAATAAATGACAAAGCAATGCCAACACTCTAATTAAATTCAAACTCATGCACCCAACAAAATAGAAATGAAAAAGATGTATCTCAAAAAGAAACTACTACTTAAAAATAGCAAGTACAAGAACCTTCAATTAAGTGTATTCTACCTCATCTTAGGAAGATGATAAGACCCATGTTCCAAAAAAATAGGGAAGCAAAGTGAAATACACAATGAAAAAGAAAACATAAATGAACATATAACAATCGAAGCACAAAAAGCATGTTACTGAGAAGCATCAAGGTTGTTCTACAAGATAAATCAAAGTAGAACAAGTCAACCCAGTTAAAATTAAAATTAAAACACCAAAAATGATGAAATCAATGCCAACACTCTAATTAGCAATTCAATAACATTAAAATTTAAACACAAAAAATAGATGATGAATAAATGCCAACACTCTAATTAGCTTCAATATCATGCACCCAACAAAATAGAAATGAAAAGATGTATCTCCAAAAGAAACTACTACTTAAAAGAAAAAGTGCAAGAACATTCAATTAAGTGTATTATGCTTCATCTTGGAATGCTAATAAGACCCATGTTCCAAGAAAATAGGGAAGCAAAGTGAATTAAACATAATGGAAAAGGAAACATAAATGAACATATAACAACAAAGGCAAAGAAAATATGTTACCAAGAAGCATCAAGGTTGAACTCTACGACATAAATCAAGTTAGAACAAGTCAACCCAATAACATTAAAATTAAAATACCAAAAATTGATGACAAAGCAATGGAAACACTCTAATTAGAAACTCAATAACATTAAAAATAAAACACCAAAAATAGATGAAAAAGCAATGTCAACACTCTAATTAGCAACCCAATAACATTGATATCAAAACACCAAAAATAAATGACAAAGAAATGCCAACACTCTACTATGACTTCAATATCATGCACCCAACAAAATAGAAATGAAAAAGATGCATCTAAAAAAGAAACTACTACTTGAAAAGAGAAAGTACAGAACCTTCAATTAAGTGTATTCTGCCTCATCTTAGGAAGCTAATAAGACCCATGTTCCAAGCAAATAGGGAAGCAAAGTGAATTACACATAATGAAAAGAGAAACATAAATGAACATATAACGAAAGAAGCAAAGAAAGCATGTTACCAACAAACATCAAGGTTGTTCTGCGAGATAAATCAAGATAGAACAAGCTTTGGTTTATATTTTGGAAGCTTTTCAGGTCTCTTTCAATGATATTTTAATTATTTCATTTTTTATATATAACTATAAGATATAGATTAATTGGTATGTGTGGGGTTAATATTTATACCTTCAAATTTCATGAGATATAGATTAATTTATATGTGTGAGATTAATCCTTGTACATTCAAATTTCATAAAAATTTGAAAGAAAACCATTTTTAAGGAAATTAAACTATCCTAATAGACTTCCCAACAAACTTGAGCTTAAACAAACTTGAGCTAACTTTTTTGTAGAAAACAATACCTCTAAATTATTGTTATACTATTCTAATTACCTATAAATGATCTATTGTTTGTAGTTATTTACAACTACCTACTGAACCTTTGAGCACGAATGTTTTAAATGTGATGATTGATGTGAATGAACTCGCAAATCTATTTCTGAATGTCAGCTTCATAATTGTTTTCTCTTCGCCAAGAGTAGAATCTAACTTGACATTTGCAATTGATTTAGATTTCAGTTCTTAGTTTTACTATGTTTTTCCATTCCCTGTAGTTATTGGTATGTGTGGTTTTAATATTTATACCTTCAAATTTCATGAGATATAGATTAATTTATATGTGTGAGATTAATCCTTGTACATTCAAATTTCATAAAAATTTGAAAGAAAACCATTTTTAAGGAAATTAAACTATCCTAATAGACTTCCCAACAAACTTGAGCTTAAACAAACTTGAGCTAACTTTTTTGTAGAAAACAATACCTCTAAATTATTGTTATACTATTCTAATTACCTATAAATGATCTATTGTTTGTAGTTATTTACAACTACCTACTGAACCTTTGAGCACGAATGTTTTAAATGTGATGATTGATGTGAATGAACTTGCAAATCCGTTTTTGAATGTCAACTTCATAATTGTTTTCTCTTCGCCAAGAGTAGAATCTAGCTTGACATTTGCAATTGATCTAGATTTTAGTTCTTAGTTTTACTATGTTTTTCCATTCCCTGTAGTTCTAATAAGTTAAGTTCCCATACCCATATCTCGATATTTGTATATCGTATAGCCTCTAGTCTGGAAAAATATTTTGAGCGAGGTTTATAAAACACTAGCAGTATAGGGTAGGCAAGCGGTAGACATAAGTAGTGTGGTTTGAGCATAGTTAAGACTTAATCAAATTCTCTGGAATAGAATCCAATTTATTAAATAGACATTTGAGTGTAATGTTCTGCCAGTTTTGGAGTTGTGATGATCAAGGAAAGAAATGAAGAGGAAACACTTCTAAAAACATGATAGAAAAATGTAAAGGTGTAAGAAAGTAGAACACAATTTAATTATACTAGAGTGTGACTCTATGCCAACATCTCAGACCATAAAGAAAGCAATCAAAAGACTTGTAGAACTATGTTTGGACTGTAGTTCCAAACGTAGGTTCTATTATTTTATGGTTTTTGGGTGTCCTTCCATTGTCACAAGAGTCGATGACTCATACTATCAGAGGTGGCATTATACTTGAAACTTATTAAATAATTTCTCCACGGCATGGCATAGGTCGATTTTAGCTGGACTGGACTCTAGCGCTTATAAACAAATAGGATGGCGAGGTGTAAAAATTTCACCATTCGTATTCTCGTCTATTAAATTGTAGTTTTGTTGGAGAGACTTATCTCGTAGTGTCCCTTATCTTCTCTTCTAGTCATTTGTTCTAGACTCTGTTAGTCACAGTAACATATTTTCACTATGGAATAGGTTATAGTGTTTGCCTTTGTTGTTCTTGATATAGTCACATTGAATCCAAATAGAGAAGTTGCATAACATAAATAAATTGAATGATAAAGGGCTTTGCTCTAATTGCTTTTTTGTTGTTTACAACCATGTTAGGTGACACTGCTCAGATTTTTGGCACAGTTAAGACTTAATCAAATTCTCTAGAATAGAATCCAATTTATTAAACAAACATTTTAGTGCAATGTTCTGTCACTTTTGGAGTTCAAATTCCTTCTTGTTAAGCATAGGAAGGTTTTTTACATAATTTTCCAGAGTTAAGGTACACACAATTAAAATCATTACCATTATCATATTTTTTCTTTTCGTTCTTAGATTTTTTTTTTTACAAGAGAGCCTTGGGCGACTTACTTGGTATAGATGAGGAGGCTACACGAGGAGGCTGAGAAAGTTGTCAACTATGAGTGCAACCAACCAGAATTCCTCTTGCGCCACACTGCAAAAAAAAACAATATAAAAAAATCAAATTAAAAAATTCCTGTAAAAAAAATTAAATAAAGAATGAACCTCACATAGTGCTTAGCTTCGGCTTGGCTCAAACCAACCATAATCACAAGAGTAGTGACAATGCTCGGGTCAAGCTAAACATAATCATAGCACAAAGCAGTAACAATGTTAAGCCCAACTAACCACAATCACAAAACAGAGCACTAACAACACTCGGCTCAACAGACCATAGACAAAAATCAACAATGCCGGAAACTCTGCAGCAATGTATGGCCTGTCATATATATAAACATTTTTTCGGCCGAATAAATAATTCAATCAAAAACAATAGCTCGACTGAATCATTTATTCTACCGAACTATTTTTTGTCGAATTTTTCAACTTTGGCAAAAAAATCGTTTAACGATCAACATTATTTTAAACAGTGAAAAGTTCAACTGAACATTTGTATAATTGTTTGATTGAATAAATTTAGGAAATTCGGTCGAAAAAAAAAATGTTAGGCCGAAAAATTGAAATTGTGAATTTTTCAGGGGTGTTTCTCACAAAAGTGTAACCCAGCTTCACTTTTCACCCTATGACAACAATATAATTCTCCACAAATTGTCTTTTTACTCCAAATCAAAATTCACAATGCTTATATGAATTTTGAGGGCTTCAATTCGATAAAGAGTAAAATTTTGAAACTTCATCACCACATTTGGCCCAAAAGTGTAACCCATCGTTATGCATTCATGCTCCAGTTATAATTTTTACATTCGCAAGGACATTAAAATGTTGCGAAGAGGATAACAAAATGTGAGAGAAATGCATAATTGGGCTTGTCCACTATTATCATGTAGCCATCATGGTGCATGGGACCTAAGAAACACTTAGTTCCCTCTCAATAAGGAAAAACTCGGACACCCTTGTGGGAACTTTGGATGTTGAGAGACATCTTGAAGACTTCCTAAAATGGAAAAAAGAGGCACATGTCTACATGTGTAGACTAGAGAAAAGAGTGAGGAGTTGGAAGCCTTTATGTTAATAGTAGATAGCCACATTTTCCACCTTGCCTTATTTTTGAACCTCCCATTGGATATGATGCTTGAGAGCACACTCCACTTAAATGTTAATAATATGCTTTAGAACCATTATCTTCCTCTATACTTACGAAATCAGTGACCATTAGGGGTAGTAATTGTTATTTTTAATGTGGATTAATGATATTTAGATATCTTTTGTTTATAGTTCTTAATGTAGTATAACTATAGAACTTTAAGAAGAAAGATTTACTTATTCTTATGGATTTATAGTTTTTATGAACTTGTTAAAATTTCTTAAGAAGATATAATATGACCCCATTGTTTTTTATTCACAAACTTGGTAAAATCACCTCCTTTTGACTAAATATTAGCGTAGATGCATCTTAACTCCAAATTTGTCAAGAGGGATAATATCTCTTGAGGTGAAAAGGATCTCTCAATTTTTGCACTATTAAAAAGGTTTTCACTTCAAATGGACTTGATCCTTGTTCTTGCATGATAGATCTAAAGTTAAGACGGATCTACACTCATTGTGTGTGTCTGTGTCAATTGGGGTTATCTCAGGTGGTTGGGAAGAATGGTTGTTATCTCCCATAGCTAGGTATAATATAATTAAATAAATATATAACATTAACATATATTAATTATAATCCTAGATTTATGAAGCATTGACAAGTATTGAATCCCCTAAGTGCAATTTTGTTAGTGTAAGAACTTTGGAATGTTCGAACCTTGGGGGATTCAATTCCTCTCTTAGCGCAATAAATATAGTGTTAATATTAATGTAGGATGGCTTCATAAAATTTGAACTTTATGACAATTAACTTCACTTTTAGTTTATTTGATTTGTTAATGTCAATTTTTGTTTTTAGTTATACTTTTCTTTTTTAGGAAAATTTACATTTTTCCATTTCATCATGTAATAAAAAATTACATTATTTGTGCATAAATAGAATACAAAAGATAATAATAATAATAGAGAGAAAATATTAATGCCCCAAAAATCTAGATTAAGCACCATTTAAAGCATAATTAGTCATCTTTTTCTAAACAATGATCTATCGTTACATATTTTTTCCCTTCAAAGTAAATTCTAAAGGAACCATTTCTAGAGTTGAATCCCAATTTCATCCCAATTTCAAATGTTCGAAGGTATTGTTAAATCCTTATTAGAATCTAAGCTATTGAATTCATGTGATCTCTTCATCCCCGCTAATGGGGTTTCATTTGCATCTTCACTCCTCATGGGGAATATCATCATCAATTTGTGTTTTTATCCATTCTTTGTGGAGGATAGTGTAATTAGATCTTCAAGACTAGAATTAGTAATGTTCTTTGGAGATGCATCTTGTGCATTTCTATAGTGTAGTCATCTAAATAATCCAAATACAATTGGTTTGGAGATTGACGGCCCTTTGGTTTGAATTTGGGTCCCTTTTTCCATTTTGAATGAGCTCACACTTGAAGGAAAGAATCTTAAAGATAACCTATTTGTTTACCATTCAAGCATCAAAAAGTTGTATTCTAAAATTGTATTCTCGTTGTAAGAATACAACTTTCCCATTGAAGATTTTCTCATTCTAAATTTATTGTTTAGTAAAGCTTGAATAGTATCAAACTCAACATATATTTGGGCACATGTAAAGAAACATGTTTGGATATCTACTTTTCTTTTGCTTAATCCTTACATCACACTTAATTTCTTCCAAATAAGTCTCGTTACCTTTGAACTTAGCAATAACTTTTTCATATAACCATATAGATGCAACTATCTAATCTAAATTAAATTTTAGACCTTCTAATCATCTCCAAAAGTTTTTTTATATGCAATATTAAAATCAATGAAATAATAATGTAGATCAATTTTATTATCTTTACCTTCTTTTACAATTATCCTAAGAGTAATTAAGAAAGCTCATGTTGAAACTACAACCCTTTTTTTTGTGTAAGCTTGGTAGTACTTTCTCTATTAATATTATCCAACCACTAACATGTTTTCCTTAGTAGTAACAGGTGGCCTCAACCTACCTTTAGGAAGCCAGGTTGGCCACCTGTCAGCATTAAAAGATGTCCAAAATTTAAATAAGTCTTATTCCACCATCCATGCAACATTTGCTATTATATTTATAATAAACATCAACTTAGGAAATTAAAGGCTAATTGACATATAAAAAAATTCTGTCTAGAACCCTATTTCACTCATCCGAGGACTCCACCAGGGCTGGGGCTTTCGCACTGAACCATGGCATCTCACTTCTCCTCATGTCCTGTAGACTTTGCTCTATCCTGCTCAGAACTAAGTTGTTTCGGTAGACTTGAATCTCGACTGCTACTATCTCCTTGTGGAGATCCTTCCTGTTGGACTCCTTTGTTTGGGCTTCCTCCTATTTGAGAAATGCAATACATATAATATGCGGAAAAACACAAACACATAAAACCAGAGAGACACAGATATACATGGTTCACCCAATTTGGGCTACGTCCACCTCGAACAGCTAGTCCTTTCTTTCTATTATCTAGCAAAATGAAGAGACACAACCTACAGCAGATATGTTGTAATATCCTTTGTTTTCTCTCACAGTCTCACCTCTATATTTCTCGCTCGGAGAATACACATCTATTTCACAGCCTCAATACAATGCCCTCATACAAAGAGAGGGGTTTCCTTCTACGGAAAAAAACCCTAAACTAGACATAAATTCTACCATCAGACCATCCGCCTAATGAATGACCCAGATTGACTAGAAATTACTATACTTTTACAAGGCAATTTTACATATGTTTTTAGCTTCAGGGGTGCTGCCCCTGAAACCCCCGCCAAGGGACCGCTGGCCCACCACATCCCCCACGTGGAGGAGTGTACAATCTTCCTAGGGTAGACATTCGGCTAAAACAAATACCTCTAAATAATCATGCTCCACACCCAACACCTCTTATAACTCTTGTTCCTTGTTTAATGCCATAGCTCGAGCTACTATGTTTTTCATAACCCAGTATTATTGGATTGTTTGCCGGAATAGAGTATGTCGGTGGCGGGTGTTCCTCGGGTCTTGCACCATGGCTTCCTACTCAACTGTCTCAATGTCCTGGTTGGTGATGTTGTCATTGAGTTCCCTCTCCCGCCCGGATATTTGTGCTCTTACCTCTGGAGGGTTTCCATCCATGTAAGCGCTAATGAGAGTCTGCATATGCTCCTTTCCAGACTTCCTTCCTCGTTTGCTTTAGCCTCTGCTAGAGGTTGCATCCCCCCAAGTGGTCCTTTTCCCTGCCTTCCTAGTTCCTCTGTTGCCTCGTTTAGCCACCTCTTTTCCTTCTCTAGCCATGTTGTCTTTGTTCCGGCTTCGTTTTATTTTCCTGAATCGTTCTCCACTATAGGTTTGCTCTCTACAGCACAATGCGTAATCCAAACCTCCAAACTGTGCTACACCATGGTTATTATAATACCTAAAACAGTAACACAAGAAATGTCATCAGTCTGAATGCATACACACCAAACTATCATATTTTTAGTTGCTCCAAACTTGGCCTCTCTCCCTAGTCCTGGAAACTTGGGTTTGCCCTCCTTCTCCCTTAGATTCCCCCTTGACTGTGCTTGGAATAGCAAGCTTCAGCCTCTCAATTCTTCTCCTCTCTATTTCATCCCTCCTCGGCAACCCATAACATGCAGGTCAACCTTTATGGTCCTACATGAGTCCCTGATTTGGGTTTCCTTATCCTTGTTCTAGAGTTCAATTGAGTTTCTCGTCATGACCTCTCTCCTCTCAGTTATCCCCACTCAAATTTTGTCTCTGGTTATCCCCTGGGTATTGCTCTGGAAATTCCAGTTTGATTTCATCTCAAGCTAGGCTAGCCATAGCCTTGCTTTGTTGGCCCCCGTAATACCCACCGCTCTGTCTATGCTACCTGATTTTTCCCTTTCGTGCCTTAGGTACTAGCTGGTCGAGCCTTTAATCATCCGGTGCTCTCCCTTAATGGAATCCCCATTATCTCCCCATCCTCCCTCGTTCCCTCTCTACTCGTCTTCCCAAGGATACCCTTTAACTTTACCATATCTCTTTGCTTCATGAACGTTCCAGACTAGGTTAGAGCCCCAGGAACCCCAAGTCGCAACCCATTCCAAGTCATGGCTTTCCCAAGCCCCCTCCCCCAATTCCTCTTAATTAAACATTACTTCAATTCTATTAGTTAAGGCATTTAAGGTGACATACCATTGATTTTCGTCGACCATCTTGCGTCCACCGCCTCTGTCCTCCACCTGCATCCACCACCTTTCTTTTCTCGTTCCTTCGCCTTCTTCCTTTGCATGCAACTATCTCCTCTCTCAACTACCTTCACCTCTTTTTGTTTTATCCTTCTGTCCTAGATTTCTTCTGTCCAACCTCCCACATGCCCTCTTCTTCCTCTCGCCGCCCATTCTTTCATTGCTTTCCCTCGGAATGATGAACCTCTTATTCTTCCATCTTTGTCTCTCATTAATACCCTCATGCCTCCGGCTGCTACTGCCATGGGGACCTCTCTGCTCTTATGCCACTTGCTAACTCTATTTTTCCCACCCTCTCACTTGCCCCCAAGCCTTCCTCTCTCCCTTCCATTCTCAGCCACACCTGTCCTCGCTCTACGCCTTCATCTTCCCTGCCCTGTCCTACTTGTTTCCCTTCCTGTTGTCTCATCCTCCCACATCTCGATGTCCCCTCTGTCCTTGGGCCCAAGTGGATGGTTTCTGGTGCCTCCACCTCCCATCCCCTTTGGCCCGCCTCGACTTCTCTATCGCACCTCAATCAAGTGTTTTATTCTTTCTCCTTGTCTTTTTCTAGGATCTCATCTAGTTTCCTCATCCCCTCCCTTTGTATTAACTCTTCTCCTCTTATATCCAGTTTTCTACTTGCCTGTCCACATCCCCAGTTAGTAAGATTGTCCACTGCCACGTTGTCCATCCTACGGATATGTGTTGGGATAATGTACCCGATTTTTCGAATTAGCTTGCTAATCTCTTGGAAAAGCCTTGCCATCCTCTAACTTTGGTTGATATTTTCCCAAGGATTCCCTTGCTAGACTTTTTTCATCATGTCTATTGCCATTTTCGAGTCTCCTTCCACCTCCAGTCTCTGAAACCTCTCCCTTACCGCAATTTCCTGTCCCCGCTTCAATGCATGGAGCTCTGCTTCATTGTTTGTCGCAGTGCCACAGTCCATGGAAAATATTGGATCGTATTACCTTTGTCATCTCTGAATACTCCTCTCGACCTCACCACCCAAGGATTCCCTTTTACAGCTCCATCGAAGTTAAGTTTGATAAATTCTTTCTGAGGTCATGTGAAGCAGTTCGCAGTCTCACCATTGGGGAGATGGCACTTCCACAAGGAGGAGTTTAGCATACTTGGATTCAAGTTTAGACCCATCATTATTCTTTCTTCCTGAGGATTTGTTTTCCAATCCTCCGCATATGATTTCTCATCCAATATCGTTTCTCGTATGTTCTGGAGTATCCTTTTCCATCTTTCTTCTTCTATTCTTTTTTCATCTTTGAAGATCAGATTATTTATTTCCTTCCATATTTCCCATAGAAAGAAACATAAAGATAGTCTCCAAGCTCGATTCAGGATGGGGTTTTGGTAAGGCTTTTTCCACCAATTATCCATTGTTGCTTTCAAACTAGTTTGATTCCTGTCATTTACTCCGAAGAGTTGATCATGGTTTCTCCACAAGTTTTCACTGTATCTAAAGGAATTGGTCATATGTTCCATTGTTTCTGCTTTTTCATTACATATACTGCAAATCGAGGGTCCCTGCAAGCCTTTTTTCTGCAGTTGATCCCAAGTAAGTGCTTTCCCATGTCGAAAGATCCACATGAAAAGGCAATTTTCAGCCATGACTTTTCTTGCCATATTATGTCCCATATCTGTGTCCCCTCTTGCAGGTGGTGTGCTGCTTGCAATTGATAGCCCTCTTGAATTGTGAACGTCCCTTTATTCCTATACCCCTGTCTTAGAATGTCCGACCCCTCTGTTTTTGCAATTTTCCTGACACTACAACTCTGGAACCTTTAGATTTTCTAATATTTTCCAAAATTTTTATCTAACCATTGTATCAAGATCTCTGCTAATATCAATAAAGCAATAAAGAGAGAATTCTATTATTTAAAGTTTTTTTTGACAATATCTTTAAGAATAATAAGTGTTTTAATATTAAATGATAGTTTCTAAAAACCAACTTAACTTATAACTCTTTTTGTGTGATTATTTAATTATAAATTTATGTGTTTAAATAATTCTATATAACTTGATTAAGAAAAAATTAACATAATAAGAGTGGAATTTGAAAATTTATTTTTATTAAACCATTTTCAAAATTAAAACCATTAAAACTCTAATACAAAGTTTTAGGCAACCATATTTAATTTTGAAAGTAAAAGGAATACAATGGAAAGCTAAATATTAAGTTTCTACATTTTACAATTAGGAAAAATTAACATAATAAGAGTGGAATTTGAAAAATTATTTTTATTAAACCATTTTCAAAATTAAAACCATTAAAACTCTAATACAAAATTTTAGGAGACCATATTTAATTTTGAAAGTAAAAGTCCTACAATGGAAAGGTAAATATTAAGTTTCTACAATTTAGTAAATATTAAGTTTCTACAATTTAGAATTAGACATGATACATTTCAATATTCCTAGTTTTAACCCCGGAAAAATTTTAATGAAATTATTTTACTTAATAAAATATTAAAATATTATTGTAAATTTATAATAAAAATTCCTATTTATTGTAAATTTATCTAAGCATTGTATTAAGCACGTTGTTTTTTTTGTGTAAGTTTGGTAGGATATTTTTCTATTGATATTTCATGAAAATAAGTATAATTTCTACAAAATTGCAGGTAGCCTCAACCTGCCCACAAGAAACTAGCGCTGTTGGCCACCTGTCTGCATCAAACATTGTCCAAAATTTAAAAAGAGTTTTCCTTACCATCCAAGCTAAATTGGAAACTTTATCTACTATATAATTCTTATTAAAACAGTAAATGCTAACCATCATATAGGAAAAATTATACTGACAGGGCTGCTTCAGTGATCTGATGAGTCCACAGGGGTTGGGGCTTTTTCGCTTGAGCCCAGGATTTCACTTCTCTTCATATCCTGAAGGATCTATTCAAACCTATTCACAATGAGGTTGTGTGGTACAACTGCAATTGGACATATTGTATCTCCCTTTACATGTCCTTCATACTTTGCTCAACTAGTCTATCTTCCTATGGGTCTTCTCTTTCTTTATAGGTTGTCATTGCGTGGGCCAGGATGTTTTTCGTGACCCAATAGTATCGTATGGTTTTGCGGAACAATATTTAGTGTCCTCTGGTATTCCCGGAGTCTTTAACTATTGCTTCTCGTTCCTCCACCTCAATCTCTTGATTTTCTATGTTATTTTTTAGTTCTCTTTCTCGTTCGGAAATTATTGCTTTCACCTCAGGCAGTGTTCCTACAACATATGCATTTACCAGGTTCTTCATAATCTCCTTCCCTTTTTCCTGCCTTTTTTGTTCGGTCCTTTGCTAGAAGTTGGTTCCAAACCTTTCATATTTTTTTGGACCTTTCCCATTCCTCTGTTTACTTTCTTTCTCGGATGGGTGCCTTCCTTCACCATCCTATTCTCTTTTCGGCTTTTTTCCTCCCTTTTCGAGCAGCGCACCTGTATCCGAGTTGGAGCACGGTTTGAGTGCCAAGGCTCTGGGGTTCTCTGCACTTTTCCTTTTATATTACCTAAAACAGAAACCATGAATACAACATTATAAGTCATCAACATATTAATCAAAGTGGCCTCAAGCATCCCCCATTCCGGGTGGGACTTCTCTGGTGCGATCATTTTTAATCGCTTTGTTCCCTAAGAATTATGGTAAACCTCATTGATAACCTAATTCCCACCTCCCTCCTTTAAGAATTGGATGATAATGTCCTCCCCTTCGTTCTGGTAGCTTCCCATAGAAATTTGAAGAGCCCAGTTACCTAGCTCCCTCGAGGCTTCCCTGCACCTCCTCCCTATTGTAATTGCAACCCTAACCTGGATATCGCCACCCCAACGAGCAAGGGATTGCTTCTCAATCTCCCACCAGGCTACAAATATCATACCAGTCCACGAGAGAGTTATCCTTCGCCATTGGTTCCCCTCAAAGGAGCTAAGAAAAAGCTTTCTCAGAGCAATTTCCCTCCCCCAATTGCAACCCCAGTTATTGCTTCTATTCCCGCGGACCTCTTCTAGGTCCAAGCTCAACTCTAGATTGAGGAAAATAAGCCTTGTTAACAATTCTAAGGATCCTTCTAACCCTCCACTCATTACTAGGACACCTTCCTTCCCTAGCCCCATTCTCAATGAAAAAATCTTGATAGAAATGTTCCTACAACCAATGTGGAAACCCTTATGGATATCCCAGCATGCCACATTACGACTCAGCTTTCTTCCCTTGCCTCGGGACCTATCTACCTTGAGGCCAAAACAAAGGTTCCCAAACCCCCTTCCCCGGGTGACAAGCCTATCAAATTATCCCCAGGATAACAAGCCAAAACCCCAAGAGAAGCGACCAACCTCAACAGTGAACACATCTAGGGGCATCATTACCATTAACCAATGTTCTGCTTCTAAAATCATATTTTCTAGACAGTCATGAGTGAGAGCTGAGAGGACATACTAGTCCTTGCAAGCAAAAATCAAATGCAGCTCGACGTCCTCCAGCCATCATCTTTCACCACCTTTAGTTGCATGTTCAACCTTGTCTTGTTGCATGCAAATGCCTCTTAGCCCAACTTTCTTACCTTTTTGTCTTTATATCCACCTGCCTCGCCTACTGATAGAAGGAATCACCACGTGCCTCCTTCCTCCATCCGCCACCCATTCTCCCACATGATTATCTCGGGATGGGGTTTCCCTGACTCCCCCATAATTTCCCTGCATTAAGTCTCTCCTACCACCGGCTACTCCTACCATAAATTTACACCAGCTACCTCGCCACTTTCCGTCTATCATTGCCTTCCTCCCTTTGTCGATCTTGACACCTGACCTTCCTCTCTCACCTCTGTCCGCTTGAGCAATTGTCTCTACCCTGTACTTCCCACTGCCCCACTACCATTTTCCTGCACTCGTGGCCCTTGGCCAACCTCTTCTTCCTCTGCCCTCCACGCTAGCTGGGCGTCTAATCCCCCCTCGGTCCACCGTGGTCATTGATCTTCCTCTTCCTCGTTTATTCCACCCTGCCTATCGCACCCCGATTGGGGGTTTTCTCCCTTCTCCTTGTCTATTCTTAGGATTTCCTCTAAACTTCTCATGCCTTCCTTTTCTCTTAACTCCTCCCCCCTTATATCAAGGTTTCTACCTGCCTGCCCACACCCCTAGTTAGCTAGGTTATCTGCTACGACATTACCATATTTGAAGACATGCGTCAGGGCATTGTAGTCTATCCTTTGAATTAGATTTCATTTTTCTTGGACTAGCCTTACCATCCTCCAAATTTGGCTTATTTTCTCCCATCTGGTTCCTTGTTGTAGTTTTTTCACTATTTTTATATCCAGCTTCGAGTCTCCCTCCACCTCAATTCTCTGAAAGCTTTCCCTCTTTGCAATTTATAACCCCCGCTTCAGCGCATAGAGCTCAACTTCATTATTGCTCACAATACCACAATCCATACCAAACAGATGAATGATATTTCCTTTGTAATCTCTAAACACGCCTCCAGATCCAACCGCCCCCGGGTTCCCTTTTTCTTCTCCGTAAAAGTTAAGTTTGATGAATTCTTTCTGAGGGCGCACGAAAATGGTTGGAGAATTGTTGGGTGGGGATTTCTATTTTCAAGAGTTAGTATTCAACATGCTGGGTTTTAGGCTTAATCCTGCCATTATTCGACCTTCCTGAGGATTGGTTTCCCAATCCTCTGGGTACCAGTTCTCTGCTAGGATTGTTTCTCTTATATTCTGGACAATTATCCCCATAATTCTATTGCTATTCTCTTTTCCCCTTTAAAGATTCTTTTGTTTCTTTCCTTCCACACCACCCAGAGGAGGAATCCTAATGACATCTGCCATGCACGATTCAGAATGGGATTCTGCTAAAGCTTCCTTCTCCATTTATCCATTGTTGATTTCATGCTTGTTAGATCCCTGTCGCTAAGGCCGAAAAGATGCTCATGTTTTTGCCAGAGTATTTTGCTATAGTTACAGGCATTTGTTAGATGTTCCATTGATTCTAAGTGTCCTCCACAAGTACAATAGACCAATGGTCCCTGTAGCCCCTTTATCTGAATTTGATCCCAAGTGAGTTCTCTACCATGCCGAGATATCCACAAGAAGAAATCAATTTTCAGCCATAATTTGTCTTGCCATATTCGATCCCATATGGGTGGCCCTTGCTGTTGGTGGTGTGCTACTTGTAGGTGGTATCCTTCTTAGATGGTGAACATCCCTTTGATTTTGTACCCCCATCTTATGATATTTGGGCCTTCCGATATTGCAATTTTCCGAGACTCCATATCCTTCTCGTTTGTTTCCCACTGAATGGATTCTAGAGCATCTGGCCAGTCTTGTTTCTGCTTCAATTTTCTCCAATGTTCTCCCATGTCCGGGCTCAAAAAAAAATTCACTACCTGGTTTGCAGGGTTATTGGTGAATTGACATATTTCCCCCAGATCAGGTCTATTATATAATTTTTATCTTTTTTGCCACGCCTCATTCCATAATTTGGTTGTGTCTCCTCCCCTTATGTCCCAGAGGCTATGAATTCTTATCAGTTCCTTATTTTCTGATGATAAATTCCATATGGTCGATCCCTTGATGTTTTCCTGGACTCTTAGCCTTCCTTCGATCAATGGTGGCATTACATATTTTCTCCCCCATATTTCTTTCCATAGATCTGTTCCTCCCTGGATCCATCTCCACCATAGCTTGGCCCCAATGACCTATTTAAAATATAAGGGTCTCTGAGACCCAACCCTCCTACTTTTAATGGATTAATGAGCCATTTCTAGGATAGCAAAGCCCATTTTTTTTCTGTTTTTGGCCCCTACCACAGAAATTTCTTAAAGATGTCGATCAATCCTTGACACATTGTTTTGGGAATAACTTGACTAGATAATTGGTATATTGGGATTGATTGAAGCATAGCTTTCAACATTATTACTCAACTTGCCATATTTAGTGATTTGAAAGTCCAATTCTGCATTCTCCCTTGGATTTTCGCCAGCAGAGTCTTCTAGTTTTCCACTTTGATTTGGTGGAGACTTAGCGGAATACCTAAGTATTTCGAAGGGAGATTACCTATACGGAAGCCCATAATTCTTGCTAGAAAGGCTTATGATGAGGCTATAGTATTAAAGAAAAATATGTCTGACTTCTCCTTATTAATCTCCATCCCAGAGGCGCTCATGAAATCTTTTAGGATTTCCATCAGAGCTCTGGCTTCCTTGAGGGTTTCTTGCCCAAACATCATTATGTCGTCAACAAATTGTTGATGTGTTAGCGTAGACCATTGCCCCACATTCTGAGGCATGTAAATTGATCACCTTGCACTTTTTCTATTACATATCTTCCTAATCCTTCAGCAAGAAATATGAAAAAGAATGGGGACATTGGATCACCTTGTCTAAGCCCCTTAGTTGCATTGAAGGCCTCCGTAGGATATCCATTAAGGAGAATTGAGAACATGGGGTCGAGATCATCGACGATATCCACCTTATCCATCTAGAATCAAAGCCAAACACCTTTAGGATACCTTGTAGGTACTTCCAACTCAAGTGGTCATAAGCTTTTGATAAGTCTAGTTGTATCATCATACCTTTAGTTTTTTGGCTCTTCGAGGATTGAATTTCCTCTTGAGCCGTAACAATTCCATCCACAATTTGCCTCCCTTTGACAACTTGTCTGCTCTTGGGAGATTAATCCAGGCAAAATAGGTTTGAGGCGATTCACCATGATTGTGGCCATGATTTTATATATTACATTGCAGAGTGTTATTGGTTTGAATCCTTGCGGTTCTTTCGAGTGGTCGATTTTGGGGATAAGAGAAAGGAAAGTGGAATACAAGGTCGGATGCATTATTTTATTGCGTCGAGACTCCTCCACAATTTCCACAATATCTTCTCCCATGAACGACCAAATTTCCTGAAAGAACTCAGCTATGAACCCGTCTGGGCCCAGAGATTTGTTCTTCGCAAGGCCTTTGATAACATTTTCCACTTCAGACTTAGTGATTTCCCTTTGTAGGGCCAGGTTCTGATCTCGGCACAGTAATTGGGGGATATGCCGAGTTAATATGGATATGTTCTTTGTCCTATCTATATTGGGTTATGTCAGCGAGTTTCGGAAGTGGCCGACTAGAAAGTTCTCCATATCTTCCTTCTAAGTGAGACAATTTCCTTCTTGATCCACTAGGGAGAAGACCCTGTTATGCTGCCGATATTGAATCATCGCTTTGTGAAAAAATCTACTATTCCTTTCTCCTTCCTTCAGCCATTGAATTCTTGATTTTTGTTTCCATAGTATCTCTTCTGGTTGCCTCCTTTCTTCCAAATTGTTTAGCAGTTGTCTTTCGACCTCCACTAGGGTTTCAGTTCTTCCATCATTTATTATCTGTAGTTGCCCCTTCCTTATCTTTGCCTGGAGCAGTTCCTGATCCTGTTGTATGTTACCAAACTCTTCCTTGTTCCATTTTTTTATTTTTTCTTTAAGTTATTTAAGGCAGTGCTGGAAAGTATGCATTAGATTTCTTCCTTATTTCTCACTTTCTTTCCACCACTCCTTTAGTTTTCCAAGGAAGGTCAGGTCTCTTAACCAGAAAGCTTCAAACTTGAAGAATCACTTAATTTTCCCTTGTTTCATATCCACTTCTAGTCTAATCGGCCAATGATCTGAACCCAAGTAGGGTAGGATGGATGCCTCGTAGTAAACATATTTGCTTATTAGGTTTTCTATTGCCAAAAATTTGTCTAGGCGAGACGTTATTTGCCTGTTTCCTCCTCTTCTATTTTTCCACGTGTACCTTCCATTGATTGTTGGGATGTCCACCAGATGTAGCTCTTCTTGGATATCCCTGAATTGTTCCATTTCGAGCTCCTCCCTTCTAATCCCTCCTTTTTTCTCCTCTAACGATGTTATCAGGTTGAAGTCACCTGCAATAAGGTAGAGCTTTTCGTCATGCATTTGGTTCAAGGTATTTATATATTTTAAGAATTTTTCCTTTTCAGTTGGGATGTGCGGGTTGTAGACTGCTGAGAACAAGAACCATTCTTTGGTTCCTATGTTTCAGAACCAACCTGTGAGGATGCGCTGCATCCCTATCAAATAATCTGCTTTTACCATTGTTGGTTCCATATTATTGATATCCCTCCTTCACTTCCTTTTGCATCCATTGCTACTGCCTCATACCTTGGTTTCATCTTGCTCAAAATCTCTTCTAGCTTTTCTTCTGTTATCTTAGTTTCTTGGAGAATCATAATTTGTGGCTTTTCTTTTTTCAATCACTCCATTAAGTATCGTTGTTTTCCTCGGCTGTTTAGGCCTCTTATATTCCAATATATTACTATCATTGGAAAACTTTGTTAAGTTGTTGGTATACCACTGATAGCGGTACCACCCTACCCATGTTCACCAACATCTCTCCCATTATTTGTATCAATTCCTATAAATTTCTCCGGCCTCTTTTCTTTCCTCCTTTGGCTCTGTTTTGGTACTCCTTGGGGTTTTCCTGGTGCATACCCAGTTGCTCTGCAATCTCAACCTATTATTGTCCTTGTTTGGCCTTATATTGTTGAAAGGTCTCTTTATACAGTTTCTTTTGGTCCTCCAATATGAATCTTTTGTCTAAGTGCCTCGATTCATTTAACAATTTCTTGAGGACTTCATTTTCAATGCTTAGCTCCTCCCCCTTGCTCGGGTCGATTTCCATTGTAGCAGTTTCCATCCCTACCTATTCATCTTTATCTGTGAGATCTATTTGAGCTTTCCGCTTAGGTGTTGTTTTTGCTTGGCTAGTACTACTCTCTTTTCCTTTTTCCTGGTAACCCATGGGTTGGGTTTCATTTTCTGCTTCTTCTACCACCTGTAGAACTTCATATATATTTTTACTACTCGACTCAGATTGGTTATCTTGTTCTGAGTCGTGGAGTCCCTTTGGTGGCCTTCTCTTGTTATTAACCTCTTGGAACCCCTCATTTGCTTCCTGTGGGGTTTTCGGTTGTTTTTCCTTTAGCTCCAGACCTTCTTGGTTCAGTGGGCATTCTTTAACTAAATGGCCATATTCATGGAACCTTCGACATCTAAACGGAATATGCTCATATTCCAGGGTCTGCTGCCATATGTCTTCATGGTATTCTAGCTCTACTAATTCGAGTATGGGTTTTGCAATATTCATATACACACAGATTCTCGCATAGGATGTATATCGACCTCTTTTTGCGGTTTCAACTATTTTAACAAATTTTCCTCTTGTGTTCCCGATTCCCTTTAATATTTCTGGATCCCAGAAGTCCATTGGGAGTCCAAAAAGTCTTACCCATACAGGGGCTGCCAGGAATTTCTCTTTATCGGGGTCATAACATTCCTCCCAATATCGCATGAACAGACCATCATTATAATGGAAATAGGGGCCATTTTCAAATACTCTTTCCTTATCTTGCAGGTTTGAGAAGATTACCGTAAAGAAGTCTCTTGCTCTCAGCTTGAGCTTGATATGGCCTTTGAGTTGCCATTTCTATTGTATCCACTTGATGAGGTCTTTCTCCGTCAGCCACACTCATATGAACTTGCAGATCATCATGTGGTCCTTCATGAAGCTTTGGTATCTTTCCAGTTTATTCATCAGGATTACAAATCTAGGTTTTTCTGCTACACATGGAAAACACTACCCCCTGCTTCGAGCCTGCCATCACACCCCGAGGACAAGGTCATTTGTTGGGTTAGTTGTTTCTTGGGCTTGCAGCTAAGTTTTTATTTTTTGGTGTGAGTCTCCCGCTGCAGCATCCCAGTGGGAGGGGATCTCTCCCCCCTGTCTACGTTTGTCATCCCAGCCTGTCTAACAGCCCACAGACAAGTGAAGCTACTGGAGACGTCAAGAATGCAGGTTCTGGCCTTAGGTTTTGGGCATGTCAACGGAGCAGGTCTGCTAGGGTTGCAGAGCGGGTGGTTTCTTCGTATCAAGCGCTTTGTTAATATCTTTTATTATTTAAAGTCTTTTTTACAATTATCTTAAGAATAATAAGTGGTTCAGTTATAATGATAGTTTGGAAAGCCAACTTGATTTATAACTTTTTTGTGTGTGATTATTTAATTATAATTTTATATTATTATTATTAGTATTATTATTATAATAATATTCATACAACTTGGTTAAGAAAAAATTATCAAAATAAGAATGAAATTTGAAAAATTATTTTTATTAAACTATTTTCAACAATAAAAACCAATAAAATTTTGGGAATCATATTAAAATTTTAAAATACAAGGTATACAGTGGGAGGGTAAATATTAAATTTAGACATAATACTTTTTCAATATTCTTAATTTTCACCTGACAAGAATTTTATGAAATTATTTTTATTTAAAAAAAATAGAGTTAAATAGTTTCCTAATAAAAAATCAAAAAATAAATAAAATAATTTACTTAATAAAAGATTAAAAAGCTATTTATTAGTTGGTCGAAGTTATGTTCGCTAATTTTGGTTGTATATGTCGAGTAGCATTTATATTTTTAGTGTTATGCTTATTAATTTATAAAGCTTGGTTAAATAGATTCAAACTATTTATGTTTTGAATGATTTAATGTTTTTAGTGTTATGTTTATTAGTTGGTTTCCAGACTATGAACCTTATAAAACTTGGTTAAATAGACTCAAACTATTTATGTTTTAAATGACTTATAATGCAATTACCTAGTTTCTCACTCTTCATATTAAAGTTGTCGAACTATTTATATTATAAAGCTGCCGAACTATTTATATTATATATATATATATATATATATATATATATATTATATATTATATATATATATAAATTTTAAAATATATTATATATTTATAATAAAAATCCCTATTTATTATAAATTTATCTGAGCATTGCATCTGGAACTTTGTTAATATCAATGAAGCAACAAAAAAGAATTTTATTATTTAAATCTTTTTGACAATAACTTTAAGAAAAATAAGTGGTTCAATGTTAAATGATAGATTCTAAAACCAATTTGATCGTATAACTCTTGTTTATGCGATTATTTAATTATAAATTGATTTTTTTTAATAATTACATACAATTTCATTAAGGAAAAATTATCAAAACAAGAGTGGAATTCAAAAGATTATTTTTATCAAATTATTTTCAAAAATAAAACTAATAGAAATTTTATATGAAGTTTTCGAAATCCATTTTTAATTTGTAAAATAAAAAAGATAAGGTGGGAGGCTAATATTGAGTTTCTACTTGTTAGAATTAGACATAATACCTTTCAATATTTTTAGTTTTTTTAAGAATTAGACATAATACTTTTCAATATTCTTAGTTTTCATTGAGAGGAATTTTATGAAATTACTTTACTTAATAAAATTATTAAAATATAAAATATTATTATAAATTATAATAAAAATTTTCAATATTTTCAATTTATTAAAAACACGTAGAATTTGAGACATTAAACTTTATTTTTTAATTTTTAGAACTTTATTCTATTAAAATTTTATCTAAATATTGAAAATTGTAATTAAAGGTATGATTGAATTGCAATACAACATTGTTGTTTAAGGAGATATTTGATCTAATAAGTTACTAAGTTACTGTATGTGTTTAGTAGGATTAGATATCTGATCTTGAGTTGCGTTTCAAATTTGAATATCACTATTTATAATACATTCACTTTTTGTTATGCAAAATATTTTAGGATTGCAATAATTTAGTATTTTATGACAAAGAAAATCTTTATGGCTTTTTATATAAAGAAGATAAAGTATTTTATATGGTTTTCGGATTACAAGAAACCAAAAATTGACGGGATGAATGCTCAAACTCTGAAGTAGGGGTTGGCCCATTAGGACGGTGAATCGCTGCAACAATAAAACATTCCAATATGAAAAGTTGAATGGAGGATGGATTTGTAGCAAATAATCAGAGGGATAAGCGTCTTCTAGTCATGGACTGTGAAGCCATACACCAGTTTGCACCAAACAAATAATATCCTTCTGGCTCCAAGGTATGTTTCGGACGTCTAGTGGATGTTTTTAATTCTTGTGAGCTTCTCGGTCGTTCATCTATCTTAAAATTTGGCATTATTCCTCTTGGATGCCTCTATTTACGAATGTCGTGTTTATGGGTTGCATTTGGAATGTTTCTTCCCATTTCCCTTTTGCTTTATTCTTATAGGATCTAGATCTTGATAGCATGATGTTATACAGCGTCTTGCACTCTGTTATCTATCACATATTGCTTACATTTTCCCTTGTGTTATATATCTACTTCTATATTTATATGATCCATTTACACCCTCTGAGACATCACTCATATGCCATCTGTGCCTAATACATTTTGGGACACATGGTCGGTTAATTTCTTTGAGGAGGGACCTTGTTTGCTCTTTAATATTTTTTCATCCATCCGAGAACAATGGTTGAGTATATGTTATATCTCCAGACCATGCAAACACTTTGGTTTCTAAGTATGTAACTTCTAGGTGACCTGCAAAGGTTGTTATTGTTGCTGTTGCAGCTGAAGGTCTATAGTTTTCTCCATTCTCTGGGTTTCTCCCGCCTAAATTGGTCATTCGGCTCTGGTTTTTTGTCTGTTTTAGTATTCTCGGTGCCGTAATTGCTCTTTTCTCAGGCGGTTTTTCATTTCCCAGGGACTGGTGGGTGGCATTAAATTCTAGGATCACTTCACTTTTACGACATCTGTCTGTCGGACACTTTCCCATGTGCTCTGAGGTCCTCGTATATTGGCCATTTATATCTGTTTTTATTCCCCGTGTCAGTTTCTGCCTTTTTCCCTGATTTGGATGACCTTCTGGCGGCATACATATTTTTTGTTGTATGTGGTTTTATTCTCCGCATGTATCTCCATCCTTGTGAACATTCCTTCCAGTTCCCGAGGGGGATGTAGTTATTTCTAGACCCTGCATATTTCTTTTCACAGCTACCCACCTGTATTTCTCCACTTATTGCTGTCAGACAGAACCTCTGGGATCCGTTTTGTGATCTTTTCAAGTTCTGTGGGGTTATGGTGGGACTCTACTCTGACTCATCTACCAACGAGGCTCTTATTTGAGCCATGATGGATGTTGAATCACACATCCTGCACGTTGCTGGTGCTGACCATCAGGCAGGCCCACGATCACTAGATGCTTGGCACACCATTCTGGATGATGCCCTTATGCCAGTAGGTGATCATGCGTCCCTCCTATCATAGGATGGCAGAGATGTTGTATGTGGACGACGTTCCAAAAATATGCAGTGCTCTATTAAAACCACCACCCCACCACCTGCATTGTCTTTGGACAATGTTGTAATGGTTGACAGGATTACTAGTCTGCAGAAACGCGCTCTCGTCGGACAGTGTTACTTCTTGGATGTTAGTAACACAGACATGAGAAACTGGGTTGAGAAGAAGTGGAATTCGATGGTGGGATACATGCTGAATATTGTGAGGCTTTTGAAGGGGTGGTATAGTTTTCATTTTCTAAGTGAGGAGGACTTGAAAAAAATAAAAATAGTGCCTTGGATTAATGGTAAGAGTTTCCTAGCACTTCATCACTAGTACATTGGATATAATTTGCTTCACAACACGCCACAAAACAAGCTCATCTGGGTGAAATTTTCGGGATTACCAATTGATCTATGGATGAAGAAGGTCCTTATTGATATTGGTAATGCCATTGACAAATTTGTTTATGTGGATCCTCGATGCTTGGGGGCTCTAGACAAACAGGTGGCTTGGATCCTAATAAAAAAGGAATACCGTGGTGGCTTTTTGGACCATATTGATTTGCACTAGGGGAGACTCAGCTATCACAGAGATTGGACTACTGGGGTGTTCCTTTCTGGTGCTCACACTGTCATCACACTGAACATTTATTGGCACAATGCCCACGTCAGTCCAATGGATGTTTACATGGTAGGCCTTTTTCTGGTGCATATTCGAAGTCTCAATTCGGGGGTGGTCGAGCTGCACAAAAAATGCGACATGGATATTCTGCTTAGCAAGATATAGGTATTCCCCTTGGCTCTTATCCTCCCCGCTCACATGCTTTTGACTCCTCATTAAATGGTTCATCGCCCATTTTGGTTCCATCTTCCCCTATATCTTCTTTGAAGTCAGATTTCCCGGCCCCCTCTAGTCCTGTTATTCGTCCCTATAAACCCTCTCTGGGATCAATCCATCCATGTCTGGAAAACGCACCACCTTTCTCGACTCCATACTCAACTCACGATATTCCCTCCACCTCTCATATCATGTACGTTCCATCTTCGTCACCTTCTCTTTTTGGTAACTGGACTAAGGGACCTAGAAAAAGCGTCACTCCACCCAACTCGCCACTAGACTCACCCACTAACTCAGTTGGTAGTGACCTGGACTTTCTGCTCAATAGGAAACCATTGGACTTCCAGACCCTCACCATCTACAAGCCATCTGGCTCTTCCACCCCCCACATTAGCCCTACCTTTGCAGGTAACATCACTGTCTGGCGGAAACAAAACCGTGGAAGCCGGCATTTTAGAGGATGTCCCAGGCCTAATCCACTTTCCTCCCTAATGGACTGATTTTTGGTGATGTGCCCATTGCTGACATCCCCTCCTCACAGGCCCTTAGAGCATGGATGCTTGAGCTGGCATCTTCATGACGTTCATTACGTCTCTTAATATACAGGATTTGGGAGCTGCCCTGAAATATTGGTCCCTCAAGAGTGGTTTCTTCTCTCTCCATCCGCATATCATTCTACTACAAGAATCCATGCACTCTATTCCACAAGTTGTTCAATATTGTCGGAAAATGCTCCCGGAATGGCATATTTCTGCCACTGCGGTTGAGGGTCTCTCAGGTGGTTTAGTGGCTATTTGGGACCCTAGCTAGGTCTGAATTAAAGCTTACAGATGTTTTGCAGGCATTCTCCTTGAGGGATATATCCATGGAATGGGTGGTCGCATCCATATTTTGAATACTTATGCTCCATAGAGAGATAGGGTCGTTTTCTGGAACCGGTTGTTTTCTTTAGGTATTATGGAGTTGGCCTCCCTCATTATTACATGGGATTTAAATTGTACAATTGCTTTGGAAGAAGTATGGGGAAGATACCAAAGGATTGACCCATTATCTAGGATGTTGCATGATGCTCTTCTAGCACACAACTTTGTTGGAAATTTTCCTGGATGAAATGGCTCCCATTTGGGAAAATGGTCGTGCTGGAGAGGTGTACGTCGCCAAAATATTGGATCGGTTTTTAATGCATGAGAAGTTGGTTGCTCGTCTGGGAGATGTGCAATCAAAGACTATCAATAATTTTCTATCATATCACACAGACCTATCACACTTGTGTGGAGAAGGTCAAAGATGTGACTGGGCATGCCATTTAAATTTAACAGAACCTGATTAGATGATCCAGAGTTTAACACTCTGGTGCGGGATACATGGTTTTGCGATCGTGTCATTGGATCTCCCCCTATGATTCATATACTAGACAAACTGGAGACCCTCCGCCAGGAGGTTAAGAACTGGAAGAAGAGGAAAAATATGTCTGTGAAAAGAGAAATCAATGATATACAAAGTGAACTGGACCTCCTCCTCCCCTTCATAGCCACAAATAATCTTCCTTAAACTACCTGTTCACACATTCTGGAGCTGGAATTAAAAAGGAAAAGACTCTTAGATATTGAAGAAGCCACTTGGCATTTAAAGAGGTGGGCTATATGGATTAAAGGAGACAGTTTTACAAAATGTTTCCATCATTTTGCAAACCATAGGTGTAATGCAAATGCTATATGGGGGATACATGATGCTGATGGAAAATATTTATAGTCACAGGAGGAGATATCTAAAGCAGCGACCTCACATTTCAAAGAGGCATATGGACGCAACAAAAACATTATTGTCAAAGATCTCATATGGGGGATTGAACATTTCCCAACTATGTACGATGAAGAATCAAATGATGCACTGTTCAGAAGCACCACTGAGGATGAATTACCCGGAGTCATTAAATCTTTCAATGGTGATAAAAGCACGAGGCCGGACGGGTGGACTGTGTAATTGTTCACACATTTTTTTTATCTTTTCAAAACTGATTTGTTACACATGGTAGAGGAGTCAAGACTCACTGGGGAGGTTCATCATCATATTAAGTCCACATATATTGCTCTTATCTCGAAGCACAATCCTCCTACCTGTTTTGCGGACTACAAGGCAATCTCGCTGTGTAACCCTATCTACACAGTTATCTCAAAAACCATTGTTGGGCATATGCGGGGTACTTTATCGCGACATATATCTCCCGAGAAACATGGCTTTCTACAGGACAGACAAATTCATGACGTCGTTGCCAATGCGCAAGAATGTTTGCATTCGATCCATAAAAACCATCTCAATGCTGCCATCTTGCAAGTGGATCTGTAGAAGGCTTTCGATTGCTTGGATTGGGGATACCTCAGGGTGGTCCTATTCAAAATTGGAATACAACCCATATGTGTTGAATGGATTATGGTGTGTGTGGTTAATGTTGATTATTCTGTGATTATAAATGGATACCCTACAAACTTCTTTCGGGATAGGCAAAGACTTAGACAGGGTTTCTCTTTGTCTCCGTTATTATTTATCTTGGCTATGGACGGTTTGAGTCTGCACATTTCTAAAGCGGTGGAACAAGACCAATTCCAGGCTCTGAAGATGGGCACCAACATCAATATATCGCATGGTTTCTTTGTAGATGACGTGCTCATCATGGGTATGTTGAATAGATTTGCATGGTCGTGCCTTTTTCATATTTTCAGGAAATTTGCTAATGCTACTGGTTAGTATATAAATGTACACAAATCTATTATCTATCATGGAAATTGTGACTTGGACATCATTGCATATATAAAAAATTTGTTTGGAATCAAAGCCGAATTGATGGATCATGGTATGAAGTACTTGGGATACCTATAAAACCCTATAAATCTAGGAATGCTGACTAGCAATGGCTTGTAGATAGATTCTTTAAGAAGATTTCTTGGTGGGAATATAGATGTTTGTCCCTAGGGGGTCGTGTCATCCTTACACAAGTTGTCCTAAATCAACTAGGGGTATACTGGGCACATCTTTATCATATCCCTGTTGCCATCATTCTCTGTCTCAACTGCATTATGGCTAACTTTATTTAAGGTGGGAGTCATGAGTGCAAGAAATATCATTTATTTAAGATGTCCACGATTGTTATGAACCAGCTCAAGAAAAAGATAGAAAAGATAGATCAACGCCTTATAATTCAGCCTCTTCGAGGGGGCAACCTCATTTACATTACATAAATGAACAATTCTTGGATGATTCAAAT
>APFE030897100.1:64122-145827 GCA_000404065.3 Pinus taeda | reverse complement strand
TACACTTCCTCCAAGTTATTATTGTCATACATAAAATTAGCGTAAGTGTCCTTCTTGGATTTGATAATCATAACTTTTGTTTTGTCAGTGTTAACAGTCATACCCATGGTAGAGCATAAATTATTAAGAAGCCTAAGTTGCTTATCAAGATCAGATGGGCACCTTGCGAGAGGAACAATATCGCCAACATAGAGAAGAAGGATGATGACTATCCCAGCTAAGATCGTGCCAGCACAACCTGCGTCCTCTAAATAACCTTCAAGCTTGTTGATGTAAATGCCAAATAGGGTAGGGGAGAGGGGGGAACCTTTTTTAACTCCAATATTACATTTAATATCTTTCGACCACCCCTCATTGCTTTTTAGCGTAGCAATTACATTCTCGTATAATCTCATAGCGGCAGCTCTCAACTCGAAAGGAACCTTTAGCTCTTCTAATCTATTCCAAAGGTTGTTTCTAGGAACCGTATCGAAAGCCTTTCTAAAGTCCACAAAGCAACAAAAGAGATTGGATTTATCATTATGACATTCCTCCACAATGATCCTACACGTAAAGAGCTGGTCTGTTGTTGAGTGGTGCCTTCTAAAACCCGCTTAGCCTTTAGCCCGCTTACCTTCACTTTCAAGCCATATGCTCAACTTCTTTTCCAAAATAATACCATATAGCTTGGCTAAGAGAGCGCTGATCATAATGGTCCGATAATTAGAGGGGTTATTTGTATCCCCACTTTTAAAAATAGGGATAATGAGGCTCTCAGTCCATGGTTTAGGGAACCCTTGCTTGACTACTTGATTGAAAAGCTTGTGGATGTGGGGGATGAGGACAGGACCTCCAATTTTTAAGATTTCTGCCTGGTAACCTTTGATGTCCTTAGCTTTCCCATTTGCCGGGCGTTTAACCCCAAAATCAATGTCTTCCAAAGAAAAACTTTTTTTGTTGTGTTAATATAAAAAATATTAGTTAATCATATTCCTTAATTTTTTATGATAACATTTAACAATAAAATGTTTTTATTAATTACTTTATTTTTGTGATAAAAATTTTATTTTTTTAATTTAATTAAACTATTTTAAAAAAATGATAAGTGATGAACACACCCCACAACCATAAATCTTTTCTATTTACTATTTCTGAACTTCATGATATTATATTTTATTATGTGGACCTCTGTTCAGTCCACGGTCGAACAAACAATCCCCTCAATCATTTCACAGAATCATATAATAATCATATAATTCTTTTAATTATTGAAATGTATTCTGTGAAATGCAAGAATCAAAGCTAGGTGCATTGTTGGTCTCAGAGACTATGTCACGTGTATCTGCCGGAATTTTTATATTTGTAGAAACCACGAGTATGAACAAAAAGGTACCCTGACCATAAACATGTCTACATGCGCTAAGGCTATGGGTACTCTTAACGTCGCATTTCATCGAACGATTATGGAGATAAACACGGCGTTCATCTCAAGAAATTCCAATATCGATAAATGTTCAACAGTAAATATGAATAAATCTTTGGATAAAATAGGATTTTCTAAAGAATAGTATATTAATGTGGTTAATATAGTCAAGGTTTTATAAATATGGTAAAAAATGTGGTTAATATAATTGAAGGTTTTATAATATAGCAAAAAAATTATTGCAACATGTTTTATTAATGCATACATTTCCCTAATTAATTATGTGTAAAAAGATTATGGGTAAATATTATAAATAATAATAAACTTCTCATGAAGGAACTTATTAGAATTGGAATAATCTCAATCCATAGGAAATTGGTGGGTGAGAAGCTACGTAATCTAATTTTTAAAATTTATTAAAAGTAATGGACTATTTTGCTAAAGAAAATTTTCTTATGTATAAATGAATGTTATAAATAATAATAAAGAACTTATCAGAATTGGAATGTCTCTACATTGCTCTCTATTTAAGCCTTTACCATGGTCTACCTCTTCATCTGGTCCTGATGATGAACCACACTTGTTGGTTCGAAAAGTGTTGGCCAAAAATTTCTCTCATGTGATTTCTATAAAAAGATTTTGCTTAATTGGAATAATCTCAAATCTCTAGGAAATTGGTGGGCAGGGAGCTACATGCACAAATCTAATTTTTTAAATCTATTAAAAGTCAATGAAACCTAATGAACTCTTTAATAAAACTAAGCATATGCTTAGCATATTCCTTTGAGAATCAATCTAGGCTCTTAATTAAAAAAATACAATAAAAAATTAATAGATCCTCATCTACCTTAAGTTGAAATAAGAAGCCTTCGGCAATAATATATTTTTATTTATTTTTAGTGAATTAGGTAGGAATTGTATTTTTTTTATTTGCTATATTATGAGTCCTGAGATGACTTGACTAGGCTAATATGTTGCTTGAGTAGCAACCACCTAGAAGCATCTAAGACATCTTGGGTCACACCAACCTTTGTCATATAGAAAATCTTGTGACATAAATACTAGTATAGATCCATCTTAACCATGGATCTAGTGCACACTTAGATGGATCAAATCTTTTGAGGTGTGCAAACCACTTTTATAATGCAAAATTTGAAAAAATGTTTGCATTTTGAGAGATTTGATCCCTCTTGATGCTTAGTGCTTGATAAATATATGATTAATATGGATCTATATTGATTCTCTCTCTATATATGTGTAAGATTGTTTATTGTTTACATTGTATTTTTTAATGTACAAATGGATTTAATGCCTTGAAAATCCCCATAAACACTTGAAATGTGTAATCTACACAGCTTAAAATTACCAATCCAATAAATATTTGTTAAATTTTTGACAAAATTGACTTTAAAAATATACTTGAAAAGAAACTAATATTAATATATATAGAAAATTAATGTTTGAAATCATTAGATATTTTATTTATAAACTACATAAAATGCTTTTTTATTATTATATTTTTTTTTCAAACACATTTAAAATTTTTAATTTATGATTTACATTGAATTTTTTTTATTAATAATATTTTAAATATAATTTATTATTTTTATATAATAGATTTGAATGAATTACATATCTATTTTTTATTATTGTTCATATCAAGAAATAATTGATTTTTTTTACTTCCAGTTATTTCTTCTCTTTGCGGATTGAAATATTTTATTATTATTAACTTTATATAGACACTCTATATACCAATTGAGCAAGCAATAATAGTGAGATAATTAAAACTAGTCAACTCGAGGTTGAGCACACACATAATCACACATCTACCTCATATTGAATTGTAGACTTGGTCTCTCGATTGAATAAAATTTTGTTAAAATATATTAATATCACAATTTTAAATTTTGTTTTTGTTTTTGAGAATTAGGTAAGAATTGTATTATTGCAAGTTGATTATTTCAACTTTATAACTATTGGCTTGCCATATTGGAAACCTAGTAACACAAACATAAGTTTTTGGATAAAATTATCGAACCAATTTGACACATAGTGTTTATATTGCTATAGAACTTAATCTTTATAGCAACATGCATACTTAATCACAAAATTCTCAAAAAACTTTAAAATAGAAACATCATTTAAGTAGTGGGGGAGTCCACTTGGGTAGGAGTTGGATCACATTCTTCCTCATTGCTATATGGAAGTCCAAATTAGTAATTTTATTAGCTAGCAATGAGACTTGTCCAACTTGGCAAGCTCAGTACATCCATGTTGAACAATATCTCTTGTTTAGCTTCATTATGCTCCATCAAAACTTTGCTCATGATGGTTTTGATTTTCCAGTAGATAACCATTGTTTGCATGTACTAAGTCTCTTTAGAGAAATGCTCCTAATGTTTGGAATCTTTGTGCCACATTCTCTTCTATCTCAATATTAGAAAGGAACTATCACTTAATTATGGCCTCTTGCTCGACCATGTCCATCTCTTCTCCAGTTGCACGAGAGGTATGCTCTCAGTAGTAGCTAACACTTTTGCATTGGCTTAGCCTTGCATGTGGTGCAAGGTCCCTCCTTCCTTGACTTCTTAATGAGTGTAAGAGGAGTCACAATGAAGCATAGTGAGAATCAAGATAAGAATAGAAGGGGTATTAAAAATGCCAACTAGTGGAGTTAGTCTCAGAGCACTTGGCTTACCTGTAACCCCTTGAGAGGGACACACCTGAGATGAGGGGAGTGAAGTTGAGCTCTATAGCTAAAAAGGAGATAAAACTCCAAAAGATTGAGATACAAATCAAAACATGGGTGTAATGAGGAAGAAAGAGAAAGGGGATTTTCTGATGGATGGAATTAACATGAGATCACTACCAAATTGGAGGAGGCTACAAAAGGGTCGTGGATACTCATGGTAGCTTACCCAAATGAAGCACATAATAGGGTGTCTTTCCAAATTCACCTAGCTTTTAAAATTTTTGAGCCATAATTCTCAAGTGATAACCATCTTAGTTGGAGTGCTCCTACACTGTACCAATTCATAAGAATTTCATGTACGAAGATGATCACCAGAGAATGCAAGAAGTAATTGAAATGACTACCCTTAACTACTCTGGTAGTCCAACTAACGCATGTTTAATACCTTCACCATCTATCCCTACATCACAATCATCAAAAGTGATGGTTAAAAATGGGAATCCCTACCTAAGATATCAATAATATTCATTATTTATGAATATACCAAATCTAAAAATATTATATATAATAGAATTAGGTATAAAAATAATTTAAGATTTTTTATGACATCACTGTTTTGAAAAATATTTATATTTAATTATGATTTTAAATTTTTATAAAAAATGAAATATAAAAAAGATATTAGATTATATTTAATTTATTAATTCAAAAACAAAAACAAGAAGATATAGATATTCAACTCATCTCACTCTATTAGATATTTTTGAATTTTCGAAAAAAAAAGTTAAGATTTTTTATTTCTTCCGAACCATGTGCGGTGATTCAACAAAATTTACTATATAAGTTTTTTAGTTGGTTGAAAACACACTTCATTTTATTTTGTATAAAAATTTAAAATATTTTATAAAATATTTATATTTTCGAATCATCAATAGTGTTTTAGGTATTTTATGTTTCTTCAAATCCAAGGTTAGTTGGGGTCTCGGAAATTATATTGGACTATAGTAAACAATATAAATGAAAATATCTATTGATTTTACCAAATATCCGGAGTTACAAACAATATTTAATCCACCTATCCGGGGATGGGGAACTTGGTTTCGCTCCTTTGTTTTTCCTAAGATGTTTTAGGGCCTAGATACAATATAAAGCTAAACACACGACGTGAATATTATAACTTTTTTCCACCTAGTTCTATCTAAAATTATCGATTATACGGGTTTGGCTTTGTCCACCTAAAAACACAGAAATTAGCGACCATGGAAACTCCAATACATGCACATGACACATAAAATACATACACAGAATATTAAACAAAGATATATCAATTCTGACATCAGAAGGGAGAGCAATAGTTTTACAATCAGGCACAACCCCTTTGCAAAGTTCAATTTCTCATTTACTTTCTATTTTTTCCCAAATCTTCTATGAAACTCTTTGCCGAGAGATTTCTCTTTTGATCTAACAAACCAAATCTATTTTCCTATCTTTTCTAATAAAATCCCAATTATATCTAAATTTCCCTTTTACATAAAAATTAAATGAGATTTTCCTAACTTCCCAACAAATTTATTCTTTTTCACTATATTAAATATTACAAAATTAAATAATTTAGGGAACTCAGTTTCTCTTGGAAAATAAATTAGGGAACCAACTCCATTGGTAAATGAGGTTTTGACCTAACAAGGTCAAGGGTGATCTTGACTTGTAGATGCTCTTGTATCAAACTCTCAGGGAAGAAAACAATTGTTCATCAGCTCCTCAACATTGGCGCCATATTTAATGATATTCACCTTTGTCATCCATGTAGCATCTTTCGCTAGTTGTTGCTTCCATTTGACCAAATACTATTGGTATTGTTTAACTCGGGTTTTGTTAATTACTTTATGATCCAATATGGCTTCAATATCCTTCTTAGTTGATTTATGCAATTGTTTCTTCCATGTTTTTGTCTGATCTTCATCGCTTACTGGTGCATTTGTTGTAACATTTTATGATTCCTTAAAGGAATATAGATCTGCTACATTGAAAATTGGTGATATTACAATGCCTTCTGGAAGTTCTATCTCGTAATCATTTGAAGAAACATTCCTCAAAATCTTACATTGACCAATTTTCTTGAGCTTTAGTTTGTTATATGTCCCTACAATAAATCTTTCCTTTCTCAAATATGTCATTACAAAGTCTCCAACTTCAAAATCCAGTTGTCTTCTCTCCAGGTCTACTCTCTACTTATACTTCCTATTGTTCTCCTGTAGTTGTTGCTTAACTATTTCCTGCAACTCTTGCATACTCACTACAAAGTCTTCACCTTTTACACCTTTGAGCTCCTAATTTCCTAGGTTCCTTAATTCATACACTCCCTTGGGGTGTGTTGTAATCTATGGAAAAGTACACATGGTTACTAGTAGCATAGATGTTAAGTATTCACATGAAAAGCACATAACAGAGAGAAAGAGAAAAGATATAAGAAATGGAGAACTAATAGAAGCACACTTTATATTATGTCTCTTAAAAGCCTAGTAGAACTGATACATAGACATATATTTATATCGTGTCGAGACAGTCACAACAGTCTAATTTTCTGACCAGGATCTTAACTAAAGCGACTTTAGTTATCATAATAGTCATCTTTATATTATGTGTTATCCAACTTGATTGGGATAGTCAACTGAGTCGACTAACCCTTCCAACATCTCCCCCACCCTCAAAGATTTCTCATCCTGAAGAAGGGGGATTTTGAGAGATACAAAAACATAAAAGATGATATATAAAATTCATTGTTGGCTGTCTACAAGCTAAAATATTTTACAAAATTTTAATACAAAATACATTGAAAAATAAAAGATAAATCAAGGTAGAATTTTTGGTGTTTCTTCGACAGGTGCATCTAAAGGCTCGATCAAATCTTCATGATCTAGTTCTGTAGATATGTACACTGCTTAATCTAATTCAACTTCGTACGATTGTTGTTTTGAAGTTGCAGCACATGTCGAGATACTAGGTGCATAAAACTAATGGGTAAGTCGTGGCAGTTATGGCGATGAAGAATGAACTGACGATGGAGGTGGCATGTTCGGGAAAGTCATTTGATAGATGAATGGTGCAAAAATTTGCAATTTTTCATCAAATATTGACCATTCACAAATTGCTAATCTTTTTTGAGCACTTGATTCCTTAAGATCTGCTAAAAAATGGACTCTTTCTTCCAACAAGATCTCTTGTGATTCCCTTTGGTTGGAAGGCTTAGCATGTTCAATTTGTTGGACCCATTTAAGTATACTACACAAGAAGTTAGAAACATTATTGGCTTCAAGGTGAGCTTTGTTACCTTATTTGAGCCACTGACATGCATGTTGCATTAGTTGGGCCTGAAGCTACCTTTCCTGTTCTAAATTCTTATCCAATGCATGTTTAGCTTTAGTATTCGTCGCTTCCCTTGCAGCCAAATCAAAAATAATTGTTTCTTGTGCTCTGATACGGCTATGGGTTGATGCCAAGTAGGTTGGCTAAGCATTGAGTGTGGTTTTCAAAGAAGCTCCTTTGTCATGTGTCTGCTCCAATATTTGCTTGGCTACTAGGAACTCCTGGTGAGGGTTTTGAAGTATCTTTGTGAATTTCTCACTTCCTTCCTTTATTGGTTTGGTATGTAAGTTTTTTATATGTGCGCGAAGTTTCTCATTTTTGTTAATCAAATGATACAACAACTGCTAAAAGGCACCGAGATGATCATCAACTTTGACTAGAATGTCGATATTAACTTTTTATGTTGCCTAGTGCTGACAAACCACCCAAATATCCCTTTATCATTCTTGTCTCTTTTGAAGCTTAGTGGTGTCTTTATTTCTATTTTTTAACGCAAATTGACTGCTTTTACAAAGTTCTCTAAGACTTAAAAAATTAACTTATCAGTAGTAAGCTTTAGGTCGGCATACTTAGTGAAGATATCGATACGTTTTTTCTTGATTCAAGCTCCTAGTGAGCTTGTTAACGTTATCTCATATGACATTGTGTCGGTTGATGAAGGTTGAGTGAATGATGGACTAGTCGATGGAAGATCAATCGGTATTATTTACTGTTGGTTTGTTGGCATAGTCATCATAGTTGATTTCTCTCATTATGAGTTCTGACATGTCAATCGATTGAGTGCGTTCTGATGAATTATCCTGAGAATTTCATTGATCTGACACATTTTCATCCGACTGATGTTCCTCATGTTCGATATGCATCGGGGAGATAGGTGAAGTATCCTTAGTTAAATCAATTTCAGTCACTTTAGTCTTAGTCTGTGTGCCTACATCCTGCTCCGACTAGTCCTGTTGTTGGTTAGAAATGTTATTTTGTTTCTGAGTAGAATTGTCATTTTTCCCATTGTCAGTGCTGTCATTTTGCACATGATTATGACTTTAATGAAGCTTGATAAATTTTTGCATTCTCTGTCAAATATTCTCCAAAAAAGCATCCTTGGCATTTCCTACTACTTGGTGTATGTCGACTTTGATAAATGAAATTGTTGTTTTTGTCTTGCGAGGCCTTTTCAGTTCTTTGCCTTTTGCATTGGTAAAGTTGACCTTGTCAAACAAATTCATCAAATTGTTGTTGTTGTAATTCGATGTGATATTAGGACTTTGGGACTCTTTCCGAGTGGATTTTTGTGATGATTCGGCCAACGAGAATGACAAGTCAACCTTAAAGGGTTGCAAATACAATGCAACTTTTTCTTTCTCTTCTTGCTCCACATCAGAGAACGAGATAATAATGTTTTTATATGATTCTACCACTACAGGAGGGATAGGGAAATTTATATTACACTATCGGCTTTCATCAAACACTTTCTCGATAGTGGGCTAATAAGGTAATTCTCAAGGGTCCATTCGCTAAAATTATTGTACCCCACTTTCGTAACATCCAAACATAATTGTATGTGGGAACAAGGTGGCAATGCCTGACGGATATTCTATGGAACCCTCTACTTGTTGGAGGACAACTTTATATTTAATAACCAATTTCTGAATAACTCATGGGGGCCTACAAACTGGAGCCTTCTTGACCAGCCATGTGAAAATATCTTAAAATTGTGCATGAACGACATATCCTTCCTAGTGAACTCTGTCTCCCCAACTTGCAGACTAGATTTCATTGTTAAACAACTAAGAAAAGTATGAAAGTGAATGTGTTTACCCAAATTCTGGAAGTCTTGACAATTGGTCTTTATGAGATCTGTTAGGTATTTCACCTAATTATACGTCTTCCCGAAGGCCACCATTTCGTTGATTTCCTCTAACATATTTAAATTAACATCATAGGCCCGACCAATGGGTGTGAGACAAAGAGAAACAATCATACAAGTCCATCTTACAAAATGGTCTAGACTTGACTGATTACTAATCCACGTGAATTCTTGACAAATGTTTTTCCATCAAATTTTGTGAGAAACTTGTTACAATTGCCAATATTCGGTACATTCTCTCCTTTATACGGGAGACCTATAATCAAGTGGATAATGGTCCCAGAAATTGACTGCGGTTGGGGGAGCTAGAGCTTCCCATTGTGGTATCTTCTTATCAAATATTTAACAACTTCTTCATTCATGCCGTTCATATCTTCCATCAATGAGGCACCAAGAATGTTGTGGATTCTCTCTTTCTCCAACCGCTCAGAGTCTGAATTACATCAGTTATGTTGGAAACCTAATCTTCAATGGGTTAGTGTGGAAGCCAAATAGACAAAAGGAAGTCCAAGAGACCTTGGGATGTGAAATCCAACGGTCAAACCATGTACTATAAATGTATATCAGTTGTTAATAAAAATGCATTCTCATGTTTTATCTTTCATATTCATTTGCTGCCCATATATGTTTAACAGGTTATCTGGCTTGGACCATCTTAGAAATGACTCATAGTGCTTCTCCCCAGAAGAACCATCTACCTTCACCTGCTTTATGTAATGCATGCAGACTTCCATCTCTATTTTCCTACAAGACCAGGCCTTACATTTGTTCGTGATTCAATTCTAATGTTGTCATCCTAAAATTGAACTTTTATTTTCTCTATTGCAAAATTTCTCTGGAATTATACAGTCCTCAAACAATCTAACAATTTAGAATTGGAAATCACAGGGCTCGGGATGTTTATAATGTCACCAAGGTCACAATTGAACCTTAATGAAATTTCTGGAAGAATGATAAGCACACCCAAGACGATATCAACTTGTATGGAATTAGAAGTTAATGCACCATAATTTTCACATGCTTCCTCTTTCATGAATGGTCACATCAAATTTTGAGTTGATCTTCTAATATCACATAGCCTGTGCATGCCACCTAATCGCCACCTTCTTCACGGAGTGGTAAATGATTTCGGAATGGTTTGAAATAAATTATGGTGTACGTCTGATAGTGATGATACTTGTGGAGAATGTGACATGTCATCATTAGATTGATGTGTTGAAAGATTTTGATTTTTTAATTCTAGTTTTTGTCTCCTGTGTAATGCGTTGTCAGACTCACATACTTGGTATTTATTTACAATTGGTTTTTTGAAGTTTCCTTCTGACACGTGGTCGAAGCCTTTGTCTTGGTTATCTATCCTGTCAAGATGTTATTTATGTCCATGATCTACCAAACGATTATTTTTCTGTTCAAGTCGATTTCTTGATTTATCCGTTGAGTCGGATTCTTTATAGTGTTCTTTGAATTTATGTCTACGTTTGTGTCATATTCCGTCCTATGAATTACGTTGATCCATATTCTATTTAGCCCTGCTATTTAACATATTATGCAAATCCACTTATTATTCCATATTTCTTTCAATATTGTCTCGTTGATTGTGTTGTTCTCTTTTTATTGGATCCCCAACTACTCTGTTAGTTACTTTATTCCGAATATTTAACTACTTTTTGCAATAACTTGTCAAATTTTTCTTAAGAAGAAAAACTACTAATTTTACAAATTTGGGTGGGCTAGCCCACCACAGGGTTGTTTTCAACCTAACCCTTGTTCTTGGTGCCTCGAAAACATTTTCATGAGAAACATGCCATTTCTATTAGGAGACATACTTCTTGAGTCAGACACCACTGACAAGTGCTTTGAACAGATGCCCTTGCAATGTCGTTAACTGTACTACCCCTAAAGGTTGTATGTATTCAATTATGAATGACCCCAACCATCCAATTTATAATTTCCTTGGTTTACCCTTCACTCGATTGTCGTATGACAATACTAGATCACCAAATTTAAAATTCTTCATTCACAAATTTCTATCATTCCATGTCTTTTGGTGATCTTTACTAGTTTTCTGGTGATAGAGTGCATGAAGTCGGTCTTCCTCATGTTGTTTTAGTTGTTGGATTCATTCCTTCTACAAATTTGTATTATACTTCAATATAGTTGAGACACTTACTGTATTCGTCGAGCACTTGAATGGAATGACTACTTCTTATCCATAGACAAGTTTGAAAGGTGTCAATCTTTTCAACTGATTGTATGTTGTGCAATATGCCCAGAGGATGGTTGATACCTTGTCATCCTAGTCATATTTTTCTTGGTTTCAAAATTTTGTTAATCTGTTGTGTAACGTTTTATTAAAAGGTTCGATAGTGCCATTTTCTTGTGGGTGATAGGTAGAGTTATTTATGTCTTCAACCATGAAATTCTTCATTAGTATTTGGATCGTAGCACTCACAAAGTGAGTCCCTCTATCACTAATAATGATCAAAGGATAGCTAAACCACATTACTTTATTTTCATATATGAATTTTGCTACCGTTTCCTTGGTACATGATTCGGCCTATTCTACCTCTTCCCACTTCGTCAAATATTCCAATGTTTTTTTATTTAAGACTTTTGTGGTTAATATCTTCTAACTTTGTAACCGGAGAACCCACAGTAAAAACCATTTTGCTGTCAATGTTTTAAACCCCAACAGGAATCCATCAACATTCAATAAGAGTCCTATGATGGATCCCTGTTGGGGTTTGAAACGTTGACAACAAAATGGTTTTTACTGTATATTCCAATGTTGTTATGATGTATTTTTCTCCCATCCGTATATCTCTTTTGGGAAATGGTTTGACAAATTAAATTGCCCAAATCTCAAAGGGTAGCAATGGGAAAATTGAATGCAATGACATGTGGTGTTTGGGTAGTGGATGCCTGGATCTTTGGCATATATCATATTTTTGTACATGTAGTCGGCAGTCTCAAAATATTGTTGTCCACCATAACCCTGCTTACAATATTTTTCTGGTGGTTGTGTCACCCTTGTAATGACTTCATGTTCCCCCTGTGTGTGCCTCATCAATAATATTGTTCCTTTAATGTTCCAATACACATTTTCACAGTATCTCATCAATACCTAGTTTGTATAATTGTTAATTTATCGAAGTAAATGGCATGCTTTGATGGCAAGAGTCTTTTTCTTCTTTTCTGATGATCCCTCGAGTGCTTTTATGGTATGCAAAAACTTTGTTATTTCATCCAACTCTGCAGGGACTGCTTCGATTCTAAACGTGTGTGCATCTAGGAGGTCATCCTCAATATCTGACGGCTCTTCTCCATATTCTAGTTGGGATAAATGATCAAGACCAACGTTCTTATTTCATGGTCAAACAATAACTTCAAATTAAAATTCTTTAAATAATAATAAGCAACGACAAATGTACCCTTGATGAACTTGTTTATTAATGAGGTACTTTAATTCCTCATGATCTGTATAGAATATAAATGGGTTTTCCACAAGGTAATGTCGAAACTTTTGTAAAGCAAAGATCATAAAGGCTTATCTTTGAGTCGTTGAATAATTTCTCTCAACTATGTTGATTTGCTGACTTGCATAGGCATTAGGATATCTATCGATTCATCATTAGATTGTGCCAGAATTTCTCTGACGGCCACATTTGATGCATTGACATGCATGCGAAATTGTTTTGACCAGATGAGAGAATTGAGAATAGGTGCTTCGACTAGATTCCTTTTTAGTAATTGGAATGACTCGTCACAATCTTTTGACTAGATGAATGACAAATCTTTCTTTAAAATTTAATATATGGGGAACATTATATCTGAGTAATTCCTAAGGAACCATCTATAATACACAATATGACCAAAAAATATTTTAATTTTCTTTTGATTTACAAGGGGTTTCAGGTCTAAAATCACTTTAATCTTCACCATACCAATTTTCATTTCGTCCTTCGAAACCACATGTCCTAGAAGTATTTTGATGGGTTTTGTAGAGATACATTTATTGATGTTTAATGATAATCGAATATGTCTACCTCTTTCCAACATTAATCTAAGCCATTGTATGTGATTTTTGAGCAATGAATATATCGTCCAATCGTTAAATTAGACTTCCATTGTTTTATAAATATATTCCTGGAAATCTTTGATGACGATCCTTGAGAATACTACTGGTGCATTGCTTACTCCAAAAGTCATTATGCGATAGGAAAAAGAACCAAACTCGTTGACAAATGTTGTTTTTTCATTGCATTCTTATATAATAGGTACTTGATTGTACACTGAGAAACCATCTGTAAAGGAATAACATTTATGACCTGCGATGGTCCGAACTTAAACAGGAATGCAACAAATTATAGATAAATTCATAAATATAGTGATGCAATGGAAATAAATCTTCATTTCATTAATTTCAAATATTGAAATATGCTTACAAACATAATGGAAACAAGACTAGCTCAGACAATGGTAGCTTATCTCTGAGAAGAGATGTGGCAGCTACATGCCTCTAAGTTGTGTTACAATGAGGCTCAAGGGCCTATTTATTATTGAAAAATAGGATAAAACCCTAAAAAACCAAAACCCTAACCCCAGGAGATGTAACACCAAGAGTTTGTGGGCCCCGTTGGGGTTAGTTGGGCAGCCAACTTCCCAGGGTCATAACTTGGTCATATTGTCTTCGTTTGGTGTGTACAATACACTGTTGGAATGGTCTCTCCGAGTAATATAGGATTTACCACAAGCCCTTGCCTATGGCTATGGGCTTGCAACAGTCCTCAAAAAAAATTCGTTTAGGGGGTCAAAACTGCTCCAGAAGTTCAGGACTCGAAAAACTACTATAAATAGTAAATGCTGAAAGAAACAAGAAAACAAATAAAATCGACTGAAGGTCTAAGTGGAATAGGAGGGTGGCCACCGATATCCACCTAGACCATTCCTCACCCCTTAGGAAGCAATGGTCTCCATTGCGTGTAGAGCCTCCATTAGGTGAGGAAATTTATGTTGAACCTGGTCCCTCGTGAGCCACTTGCCTTGGTGCAGTAGTTGGCCAGCTTTGATAACCCGATATAGTTGGATCTTCTGTTGGCAAGTGTTATTGACCTATGTGTACATAATTTGATGAGTTGTGGCATGTTCCATGTAGTCTAGGTTTAACTCTGTTGGAGTGGGTTGTTCTGCAATGTCTGATGTGTCGAGTAATGGTGGGAAGTATGGATGAAGGCGGTCCACATTTAACATTGGGTGTAGGCCAAGGAATGGGTGAATATTGAGATCAAAAGCATTGTCTCCCACAACCTTGGTAATGGTGTAAGGACCATATCAGAGTGGTTTTAACTTCCGATGGGCTCTGGTAAGGCATTCTTTCTGCAAATGCAACCAAACTTTGCCGCCCACCTGAAACTTGTGTGGCTCTCGATGTTGATCATGTCGCTACTTGTACTTTCCATTTGACTTCTCTAGGATGTCATGAGCCTGTTGGTAGATGTGTTGGATATATTCAATAAATATGGTTGCTTTATCAACCTCAGACAAGACATGTGTGGATTATGTCTGTGTAATCGCATGAGGCATGGAAACATCAATTAGACGCAATGGTTGAAATCCTAAACGCACTTGAAAGGGACTGCGACCAGTCGAGCTATGGAGATCTCTATCATAACTATGTTGCACATATGGAAGACTCTCATCCTAGGTTTGAGGATGCTTGGAGTTGTAGATGCAGAGTATGTGCACTATCATCCTATTGACGACCTCTGTCTAACCATTAGTCTGGGGATGGAAGGCAGTCGACTTGGTGAGCTTGTGTCCAATAGTGTCCAGAGGCTTGACTAGAATGTGCTTTAGAACCTGCTATCCTAATATGATATAATGGTTTGTGAGATCCCGAAATATACCCATACTCATTCAGAGAATAGTTTTTCCAATGCCCTCTGTAGTGATACTCTTCTTGCGGGCCGCTAATATAGCCATCTTATAAAATTTGTCCACGACCACAAATACACAGTCATTATCATGCTTGGTAGAACGGAGGCCAGACATATAGTCCATGGAGATGGATTCCCACAACTGGTTGGGAGTAGGTAGAGGAGTGTATAGGCCTTGCTTCTTAATGGTTGGCTTGGCAATGGTGTAGGTAGTGCATGATTTGATATATTTCCCAAATTCCACTCTAAGTTTGGGCCAATAAAAGTACTTTTGTAGTATAGCCACAGTTTTCTCCACACCAAAGTGTCTTGCGACCCGACTGTAGTGTGCTTCCTAAATCAGCTTGCCATGCTTGCTTGAAGGAACACAAAGGTGGCCCAGGTAGCATAATAATGCATCCTAGAGGTGGAAATCAGGAACTTATTTTTCCATCTACTAGCATGTGGTATGTGGAGGAAAACTCTGTATCAATTTTGTATAGTTGCGTCCATCCAGAGGTCTCACGACCACAAGAGTTGAGAACAGTAGTCAGTGTGGCAACTGGGGCCCGACTGAGGCAGTCTGCAACATGATTAGTGTTGCCCTTTTTGTATTTAATGTTCAAGTGGAATTGTTGCAGATATGTAGACCACTTCTAATGGCAATTGTTCTGTAACTTCCCCTATTTCTGTACAAACTTAAGAGGTCAGCGATCGGTGTGGATGACCATCTCCTTCCCTAGAATGTAGTGCTTTCGCTATCGGCAATCTTGCACAATGGAATACATATCTTTATCATAGGTGGGGTACTTCTACATTGTATTGGAAAGTGTCTCACTACGATAGACCATTGGATGCTCGTGCTGGGTGAGGACTGCACCAATAGCATAGTCTGAGGCATTTGTCTTGATTTCAAATGGCTACTGTAGGTTTGGAAGTGTGAGTATTGGTGCGGAGCAGAGGTGGTGCTTCAAATCAACGAACTCCTTCTGTTGGGACTCGGACCAAGAAAAATTTTCTTTCACCCCACCCTTAGTAATCTAACTCAAAGGCCAAGTAATATCGGAGAATCCCAACACGAACCTCCGATAAAAATTTGCAAGGCCCAAAAAGCTGTGAAACTCCATTAGAGTGGTCGGGGCTAGCCAATCTCGAATGAATTCGGTCTTAGTCGAGTCCACATGCATGCCATGCTCATCTATGATGTAAGGCAAGTATTGGACTTGGCTCATGCCAAAGGTGCATTTCTCCAAGTTGGCACACAGTTTGTGTTGTTGAAGGGTTTTAAGGACCTGTCAAATGTGTTGCAAGTGTTCTTCCCAACTCTTGTTGAAGATGAGAATGTCGTCTAGAAAAACCATCACAAATGAGTTGGTGAAGGGCTACAAGATGTCATCAATTAGCCTCATAAAAGTAGCAGGGGAATTCGTAATCCCGAACGGCATAACCAACCATTTGAAAAGGCCTTCCTTGGATTTAAAGGCAGTCTTCCATACATCTATAGGCTCTATTTTAACTTGGTGATAACTAGACTTCAGATCAATATTGCTAAAATACTTGGCCCCTTTGAGTTGGTCCAGCAGATCATCAAAATCCATGGAATTGGATACTTGTTCCTGACGGTGATTTTGTTGAATGCCTGATAATCAATCCATAGCCTCTAGGTCCCATCCTTCTTCTATACAAGTACAATCGGGCCCCCACAAGGTGAGGAACTTTGTCGGATGTGCCCTTTTTGCAGCAACCCCTAGATTTGCCACTTGATCTCTTCATTTTTCAGAATGGAGCGGCGATATATTGACCTATTGGGTAGAGTTTCTCCAAGACTCAAATCGATCAAATGCTTGACTTAACAATGCAAGGGTACCCCTATGGGTGAGGAGAAGATGTCCCTGCATTCTTCCACGATCGTATCCACCTTCTTTTATTGATTGGAGGAACCCTTACTGGGGGCCATGGATGTGGCTACGACCTTTCCCTTACTTTGAGAGCGAATAAAAAAGAAAACAAATTTCCTAATATGGGAGATGACCTTACTGCATTTCTTAGCTAAGATCAAGGAGATGGCAGTTGGTGGGGCTACCTCTGGTATCCTTTATAACTTATTACCTAAAGAAATAATAACAGAGCGAGGTCTAGACTCATATACAACATGCCTCTTCCATAAGTATGGTTTCCCTAATAATACATCACAAACTTCAAGAGGAGAAACATCACACAATACCTCATCCCTAAAGGGATTGATGTTGTAGGGAAGGCAATGTTGTTGGCTGATGCAGAGGTCTCGTACTTGGCAAAGCATCCTGAATGTCTACGGTTACGAATGTATTGTAGTCGGTAGGCCTAGCCACTTCATGATCTCTGTTGGAATGAGGTTCTTTTGGCTCTCGTTGTTGACAATGAACTGCAGCGAAGAACCCTTCACCCACATCTGTGAGTGGAATAGGCGTTCCCCCTCTTCTCGATCTTTTGGATCTTGGTGGTGGCCACAGTGGCACTAGGCTCCACGTCAATGTTCTTCTTCCATTTTTCATTCCCCTTGTCAGGTTATGACTCAGAGTCGGAACATGCGTCTGACTCAGAAGCCTTTAGCTTGGCCACTAGTGATTGTTTGGCCCGACACTCACTTTTGTTGTGAGTGTAGCTCTTATAGAACTCACACCACTTTCCTATGTCCTTATTTGTCTTTGTGGTGTTGTTCTTTGCTTGTGGCTTCGTTGGGTTATCCTGGGTCACCCTGCCTTGGCTTTTCCCTTTGTTATGCGGTTTGGGGGCACCTTTTTCTTTCTTCGGATTGTTAAATCCAAAGTCTCACTTGTTCTATTTAAACTTCTTCTCAATCTTGACAGTGTACCGATACACCATGCTGAGCGAGGAGATGTCCAAGAACTCCATCTCATCCTAGATTTCATTATGTAAGCAGTCATGGTACTTGAGTAGCAAATGTTTCTCAAAATCCTTGATACCTAAGTTTGTGTGAAGGGTATGGAAAACATTGGTAAACTCTAGCACGTCCTAGTCTCTTCCCTTCCATAGCATGGTCCACTTTATGTATTTATCCTCATAGCTCCCGACAGGGTAGTATTGCTCCTTGATGGCATCCCGAAATGAATTCCAAGTGGGTGCGGCTAAAAATAGTGAGGGTGTACTTTCATCTTTCTTCTCACAGTAGGTTTCCCACTAGTCCTTGATGTTGGGGGCATCTTTGAGAAGTGCAAAAGTAATATTTTCCCGGCTAGAAAAATCATGAACAAAAAAATATCCTTCTAGCATATTTAACCGTTTATCTATGGCGTCCACATCTTTTTGACCTTCAAATATGGGGATGTCAAATTTAACTTGTACCTTAAAGGGTGTGGTGCTTCCAAAGTAACTTCCAGAAGTAGATGCGTCGCCTTTGGGTAGCCGCTGAATGATCTGGGAAAAGTTGTCCATCATTGTGTCCCTTTGTCGCTCAAGGGCTTCTTCTAGCAAGATTTTGAAAGGATCTCCTGCCCCTTCACCTTTTTTCTCTCCTTCCATGGGAGGCCGTTAGAATTTACGAGGCTGGTTTTGCAAAGGTTTGACTAGTTCAAGCCCTAATTCCTTATATCTCGATCTCGTTGGGGACATGCAAAGAAAAACAGAGAAATAGCATATCGCTTTGATACCACTGATCCGAACTTAAACAGGAACACAAAATTACAGATATAACCATAAATATAGAGATGTAGTAGAAATAACACTTCATTTCATTAATATCAAATACTGAAATATGCTTATAAACAGAATGGAAACAAGACTAGCTCGGGCGATGGTAGCTTATCTCTGAGAAGAGATGTGGTGGCTACATGCCTATGATCTATGTTAAAATGAGGCTCAAGGGCCTATTTATTATTGAAAAACATGAGAAAACCCTAAACAACCAAAACCATAACCCTAGGAGATGTAACGCCAAGAGCTTGTGGGCCCCATTGGGGTTAGTTGGGCAGCCAACTTCCCAAGGTCATAATTTGGTCATATTATCTATGTTTGGCATATACGATACCTTGCTGGAAAGGTCTCTCCAAGTACTACAAGATTTACTGCATGCCCTTGCCTATGACTATGGGCTTGCATCAGATCTCAAAAAAAGGTCGTTTGGGGTGTCAAAACTGCTCTGGAAGTTCATGACCCGAAAAATTGCTAAAAATAGTAAACGCTGAAATAAATAAGGAAAAAAATGAAACCGACTAGAGGTCTAAGTGGAATAGGTGGGTGGCCACCAATATCCACTTGCCCATTTTGATGTCTTTATTGGCTAGATGATATCGTCGACAATCATTCCCTAAGTTTCCTTATGTACAATGGGTTAATACTTATGAGCACATAGCATATGGTCTCTTTTTTATTGGCTTAGCTCCTAGAATGAGGTTGATTCTGATCTCCCCCATTTCTTTTACAAGTCCCCTTAAATATTTGTCATCACAGGAAAATATATCTTGATATTCTTTGAGCAAGTCGATGAATTTTTCTATCTATTTTTCCGACTAGTAGTCACCAAGTTAGGGTATATTTCATCGATTGTCATTAGATATGTTGGCTTCCACATCCATCTAGTTGGGTGCCTTTGAATTGTCGAGTCATTGGTCCCTAACTTTTATTTCTTGGTAGGAAGGTGGAAAGTCTGGTTTTTCTGGTTTCTCAACTTCTTTCTTGTCAACTCTATACAAATATTTGATTCTTTCGTGGTTTTTTGGATGATGTTTCTTCCAACAAAAACTTTTGCCAAGGATAAGTTCTTATTTCATTTCTAATTAGCTGACCATTTTCTGGTTCGATGTACATGACACGAAGTTACAAGTCGATGATATATCAACTGCTAATTTTTTATTATCATTTGGTTTTTATTTTATAAAATTCTTTATTTTTTTATCTACATCGCTCAGTTCTCATTCATCCAGTTAAATTCAAAATATTTGATGAATTTCTCTCTCAATTCTTTCCATTGCAGTAATTACCCTTGAGTTTCTTCTATTTTATACCACTTATTAGTCAAGTATTCCAAAGTGTTCGAGAACATATGAGGCCATACTCTTTCATCCCTGTATTCAGTCCTTTGCCATTATGTCACACAGTTTTTTATGTGAAGAATGGGGTCCTATCTACAATTGAATGTTAGGTCCCTATACTACGAGGGTAATTCCTTATTGTTATTAGTGCAACCCCCTTGTTATATTTTTGTGCCCATGTAGTACCCATATTTTTATGATTGTGCCCCATAGAAGCCCACTATTGTTATTGTTGTGCCCTTACATTATTATTGTTATGTTGGCTCTGATTATATTATGACCCCTTAGACTCCTATATATAGAAAGGAGGTCTTTATTAGAAAATTATATATTACAGAGCAATGGAACACATAGAATATTGCATAATATAAACACAGAAAACGCATAAAATCAGAGAGACACAGATATACGTGGTTCACCCAGTTTGGTCTACACCCATCCCGAACAACCAATCCTTCCTTTCTATTATCCAGCAAAATGAAGAGACACAACCTACAGCAGATCCACTGTAATATCCTCTGTTTTCTCTCAGAGTCTCACCTCTCTATTTCTCGCTCAGAGAATACACATCTATTACACAACATCAATACAATGCCCTCATACAAAGAGAGGGGTTGCCTTCTAGGGCAAAAAACCATAAACTAATCATAAGTTCTACCGTCAGATCATCGGCCTAATGAATGGCCCAGATTGACTAGAAATTACTATACTTTTACAAGGCAATTTTACATCTATTTTTAGCTTCGCGGGTGCTGCCCCGAAACGGCCCCTGGACCCCCTAGCCGGGGGGAATCGGCCCCCGCCAACCCCCGCAGGGGGGACAAGTCCCCCCCGCACATCCCCGCGTGGAGGCGTGTACAAACTTCTTGCGGTATACATCCCGCTAAAACAAAGACCTCTAAATAATCATGCCCCGCACCCAACAATCTTGCCATTTGTATCATCCAAGAAAATTTCATTTGTGTAATGTAAAGGAGTTTTCCTCCTCAAAGATGTTGATTTCTAAGGCGTTGAACTATCTTTTCTATCTTTTTGTGAGCTGGTTTCATAACATTTGGTATCAAAGCTTTGGATTCTATGGTTTCACTACTCCAAAACAGGCCATCGTGGAATTTTTTCTATAAATTTTTCTCTACAAAGTTTCAAAAGCTAAGAAAAAAATCCATTGGAGCCGAAATCGTTATAAACCTCGGGTCCGAATTTCAAATCTGGGTTCACTATATTTTCAGAGATATGATCTAAGGAAGTTAGGGTTTTTGCAAGCTCCAAAATTCCATCTCAAACAGGCCATCATGGAGTTTTCGATATAATTTGTTTTCTACGAAGGTTTAGATTCTGAAATTAAAATACATTTGCGTTGAAATCATTGTGAAGCTCAGGCCCGAATTGTAGAAATTATTTCACTATATTTTTGGAGATACGGTCCAAGATATTTAAGGTTTCTACAAGCTCTCGAATTACATTCCAAACATGCGACGTTGGGAAAATCATCATAACTCTGTCTTTGAGCATCTTATTCGAATTTCATAAAACTGATAGAAAGTAGACATGTTTTAGTTTATTGGGTATCATTTTCATAACCTAAGGTCGAAACAGTGACGCATGTCACATCGTACAAGTTTGCTCTACTGAACCAGTCTATAATTAGGTCATCACAGGAGATTGGGAATAACGCTTTCTTCAGGAATCCAATTGTGATCAAAATTGTGGGTTTAGAAAGAGGACTCAGAGGGCTATCACAGGCCAAAATTGGAGAACTTAAAGATCTGAAATTACAGAGTTACAGTCGTTTCAAGATTGAGCTCCTAGAATCAAGAAAAAGCGATATAAAGAAGTTTGATGGCAAGGATCTGGGAAATTGGATACTACATATGGAGTAATATTTTGATCTACATGAGGTACAACTGTTACAAAAGGTACATATTGCATCTTTATATTTAGAACCAAATCAATTTTTATGTTATAAAGGGCTTTGTTCTCATAAATCACTTGTCACATGGTCAATTTTCACGGAGGAAATGATAGCACATTATGAGGTTACAAAGAGCAACACCTTCTTTAGCCAATTGATAAATCTCAAACAAAAGTGTTCAATGGTAGAGCACATTGAGGACTCTCAAAAATTGAATATAAGGGAAAATGATATTCCAGAGAAGCAAACGATTGATGTCTTCATAGGGACTTTAAAGGACAACTTTCAACATGAGGTTCGTCTTTGGGAACCTGATTCATTGGAGAAGGAATTCAGGTTGGCAAGAAAAATTGAAAGCAAAATTATGGCAACAAGGAATCCTACCACTCACAACTATAAATATGGAAGTGTTGATTCCTCTAGCCTTCAACAACCTACAAGGTTGACATCACAACAATTGGAAGAAAAAAGAGCAAAAGTGCTTTGTTATGGTTGTGATAGAAAATACTCTAAAGGTCATAAGTGTGCTGAGAAGAACTTATTTTACATAGATTGTGAAGAGGAGGAAGAAATGGAACACGAAACATCAAAAAAAGAGGATATACACCAAGAAACAACCCTAGAAAAAGAAGAAATGAATTTGAACATATCTTATAATGCATTGGCAGTAATTACCACTCCTCAAACTCTCAAGATAGAAGGGCATATCAAGAAGAAAAAGGTAATAGTGTTGATTGATTCGAGTTGTACCGATAATTTTATTCATTGTAAGATAGCCAAAGAATTGAATTGCTTCCTATATTCAGCACCAAAGTGTCAAGTGATAGTTGCAAATGGGGGAACCATAAATTGCTTTGGAAAGTGCCATAATATCAAGTTATCCATTGGAGAATATGGATTGAATAGCCCAATGATTTCCATTCCAATGGGCGGTGTTGATCTTGTACTAGGAGTCCAATGCCTACAATCCTTGGGTACAATAACTTTTAATTTTCAATAATTTCATGAAATTTTCTTCGAAAGGAAAGGAAGTTGAATTAAGGGGTATCACAGGGAAACCAGGAAAGATAATCATCTCTAACGAAATGACAAAGCTTCTAAAGAAAGAAAAAATAGGTGTAATTGTACAATTATGTTCGCTAGAGGTTCCCACATCAAAATCATCTATTTCTCTAGGTATCCAAAAAGTCTTGGACAATCATTCCAAGGTATTTGAGACTCCCAAAGGCCTCCCACCTATTCTTGATCATGAGCATGCTATTCATTTGATTCCATGAAGTGTTCCTCCAAACATCAGGCCTTACAAATATCCATATGAGCAAAGGAGTGAAATTGAAAGTATTGTTGCAGAAATGCTAGAGTTTGGTATAAATATCCAACCAAATTTGATAAACAAAGCAAGGGATGAATTGAAGAATGATGAAGCGGGGTGCAAACTCGTTCAAAATTTGCAGAAGGTATCAGTTAAAACAATATTGCCAAAACGTAACAAGGAAGGAAAAATCATATTGGAACTTGAAGTAGTCAAAGAATCGAGAAACCGACAGCTACGAAATCGATCAATTTCAGAGTATCTCATCAAGTGGAAGAAATTACCTGCTAAAGGTTCCACATGGAAGGATGATAATTTTATATATAATCATCCAAAACTACTCTAGTGTTGAGGACAACAATTTTTGAATGAGAGGGGTATGTTAGGTCCCTGTACTACTAGCATAATCCCTGATTGTTATTAGTGGAACCCCCTTATTATATTTTTGTGCTCATGTAGTACCCATAATGTTATTATTATGCCCCATAGAAGCCCATTGTTGTTATTGTTGTGCCCTTGCATTATTATTGTTATGTTGGCTTTCATTATATTATTACCCCTTAGACTCCTATATATAGAAAGGAGGTCTTGTAATTTGTATCATCCAAGAATTGATCAGTTGTGTAATGTAAAGGAGGTTTCCCCCTCGAAGAGGCTGATTTCTAAGGCGTTGATCTATCTTTTCTATCTTTTCGTGAGCTGGTTTCATAACATTAAAGATGGGTATGTATTCTTGTGCATAAAGCTTCCAATCTATCGGTGAGCACCAGTATTGCAACAATAATGTTGCAACTCCTTGGCTGCCTACTTTACCCTTATCAACCCAGTAGTTCGTAACAAACTTGGAAGTGTTAGTGCTGTATGCACAAGTACTAGTTCTTACTGCAGGTTGTCACTTAGTCAGCCGACGCAAAATCACTAGGAGCTCAAGCCAAATTATATGGATTCTAGAAGAAGCTCTATATGTGATGAAAGGATAGAAAGATTACTCTACAAATGCTACTCTAACCGCAGAAAGGAGAAAGACTTAAATGTAAAGCAAACCTAAAAACCCTAATTAACCAACTAATCCTACTTTTGCAGAAATCACTATGAAAACCATGAAAGAAATGCCATTACCTACTCAACGAAGTAAAAAACATCTAACTAAGCTATTTATGGAAGTAAATAAGCAAAAAACATCTTTTTGGATTTTCATGTATTTTTATGTGAATTTGACATGCATATAATTTATTGTGTGTGAATGTGGCAGTGAATAGGTGGCGTTGGAGGGTGGCTTTGGGACTTGAGAGGATTTAGGATGGTGTGGATGGGTCCTAGGAGGTTTCAGGTAGCCTTTTAGAGGCTTTTCCCACACTCGGCCTTCAAAAGAAAGCCTACAGGAAAATCTACAGGAGGACACAGGAAATCTACAGGAAGAAAACAGGGGCACTATGGGAGGCCTACAGGGGGAGGCCGAGAGCTGTTTTAACTATTTTGAGGGTGTGAGAGTGGGTGGAAAAGGTGGATGAAGGTTGGAATGAGGTGTTAGCGCACCTAGGATCTACCAAGAATCATCACGAGAGAGGAAGATGATTGGGTTTACTCAAGGAGAGTGGAAGAAGTTCTATGGAAAATGCAGGAAAATAAGGCAGAATTGAGGTGAGATTTGGGAGACCTATAGGGCATGGATCAGATGGAGGATGTGATGGCTGGTAAGCTAGCCTACTGCTAGAAGAGATCTGCTGCAAAGGAACTGACAGTCAACCAATAAGATCAAACATGCAATGAAATGAGTGCATCTAGAAAAACAGAGTTTTGCATCAAACTGGACTAAACTATGATCTATGAAAGGAAATGCTGAGAAATTTTTCAAGAAAGGAAAGCATGAAAGAAGACTATTGAAAATAAAGAAGTGAGCATGATGAAGAAAATCTTAAGCAAAGGAAAGCTAGACTATTAACCTACTAAAAGCAGCAAACACTAGAAGTCCTATGAATGAGGAAAATCTATGTTTTTGGGGCAGCAAGAGGGTCTTTGCCTCAAATCATGGTCCTAGAGGAAGGAAGAGAGGCCAAAGCATTGTTGCTAGCCTTTTGAATCTTCTATTTATCACTACCTAACCTACTATAGAAAGCACAAATGGAAGCAAACTACTGAATCATCAAAAGAAACATATTCTTAACCATCAAAGAAATACATTTAACAGCAACCTGATCTACAAACTGAAATACAACATACAAATACAAGTAAGAGGAGCTTGGCTTCTTAGATTTGGCCCTAACCCAAAATCTTCGGCCCTCTAAGGTAAGTCAGTGCTAGCTCAAAAAGGATTCCATATTTATTATCAAAACAATAACAAGATTACATGAAACTGTCTCAAAAATAATGAGCTTGAAGTTGGAGTAGAGTTTACATAAGCAAAAATTCAACAAAAATCCGACAAAAATCCGACCCTAGTGAGGCCCTAGGCCTCTCTACTTATACAAATGAAGCTACCAACAGCTTCCTTAAAATCAGGGAGGGTTTGCTCCCAAAACTTGAGATAATTATCAGTCATCCTCCACTTGGTCGGTTGCCTTTTAGTGCATGATTTGGCTACTTGTACTCCGAGCTGAATGAAGGGGAATTCGAAGTGAGGAGTAATAAATGAGGGGGATTCCCTCCTATAAGTCCTCTCCTTTGTCCACTTTGAGCTATTACTGCCCTTTGTCCACTAGATCCTTGACTTTGACTTCAAAATTCATCAATAATCTGCATTAAACACATGTTAGACCACATGGCATCATAACTAACTCAACTCACTCCATAAGCATAAATATAATCAGAAAATCATGCAATAAGCTAGGAGAATGGTTGCTTTGACTAGGTTAGGAGGTAAAATGAGCCCATATAATTACCCATTTATGAGGCTCATCATCACCCCCTATTGAAGGTGTTGTTCATCCTCTGAGCAACTTAGTCCATCTCCTCATCTTTTATGGCCCTAGTGGCCTCCCTAGCATCCCAAGCTTCTGATGTGGTCTCCTCTTCCATGTCATAGAATCTTGCCTTCCTTTCTATCTCTTCCCACTGCTCCTCCTCTTCTTCCTTTCTGCCTTCCAGCATGCCTAATAGCAGTGGGGGACTTAGTTTGAGGCCAATCCAGTTGACCTTCAGCCTCTACATGGAGCGCTTATACATTGGCACTCTTCTTAATGCCTCCTTCATTCTCATGGAGGAATGATATTCCCTGATCTGCAAACTGTGTGGTAAGGTGTTCCATCTCCTCATGCATGCATGCACATAGTCATCCCCAAGTAGCCTTTGCATATCCTCAAAGTGTGCGATGGCTTGTGCCTGATCACTTATATATCTAGGGGCAATCTGAGGATTATTGGCAAGCAGGTTGTGTGTGCTGATGAGTGCCATGGGATCTGATGGCTCAGCTCTTATCATTAATGGCTCATTCTGCTCTTGTATCATCAATCTTCTTATTTTTGCTGCCCTCAACTCTTCATGGTTCATCCATGAGGCCATGGCCATTAGTTGCAGGTCCCCTAGCCTAGCATTGGGGTCCCACACATTCATGTTTGTGAGGGCCATGTTATGTAGGTAGAATTCTACCATCTTTTCCTTATCCTCTGATGTGCTTTGGTCACACAGATCCATAAACTGTCTGTAATCTTGGAAATGCATTGTGCCTCTTTGTGCCAAAGTCTTTATCTGAAATTGTAGCAATTGGTCCTTGAGATATAGGCCATAGGATTTTGTTGGTGTTCTACATTGCAATGCCTCCATGGATAAGCTAGCCATGCATTCCAGCTGGGTCCCTTTCTCTTGCAGTTGCCTCCTTAGCAATTCATTTTCAGTTTCAAGGTGGCTTCTTGTAATTGCTTCCCTGTGTCTGATAGCACTCAACTCTCTACCCATTTCTCTGAGTTTGTTTTCCATATGGCCAATATCCTCAACTCCTTTGGATTTGGCTATTTTCATCCACCTATGTGTTCTTATTATCTCTTTCTCTAATTCAAAGAATAGTGCAATTGCAATTTTTTGTGGAATTATCCTTCCTCCCTCAAGCAGATTGTAGTAGGAGGCAAGACTAGGCTGGGGATTAGGTTCTTGTAGCTCTGTTTCTTCCTCCTTTACTTGTGGTTGTAGTGTCTCCTGTAGAACTGTTTGAGCCTCCTATAGGACTATTTTTGGGTCTTGTAGTTCTATCTTTTCTTTCCATGTGGGAGATCTAGGAGTCCCCCTTTCATATGTCATAGGTGCCTTGGAAGGGGATTCTTTTCCTTGGGGAAAGGGTGAATCTTCAATTGCAATTGGCACTTTTGAAGAGGGCTAAGGTTTGTCGGTTTTGATTCTTGTGCTTTTCCTAGCCTTGAAATACATGGAGGCCTTCATTTTCCTCTTTTGTTTTGGCTTGATTGTTGTACTGAGGACTGTGAGGGAAGCTGCTGCCTCTCTTTCCAGAGTCTCAAGGGACCTTTCTCCTTGTTCTGCCTTTTCTACCTCTTTTTTTCCTCCTTCTGTCTCTTTTTCTGTCTCTATTTGCTCTATTTCTTCCTGCTCTATTTTTTCAGCTTTCTCCTCCTCTATCTTAGTTTCCTCCCCCTTCCTTACTTTTTCTGCTAAGTCACCAGTGGCATCACCTTCTCCCCCTTGCTGCTCTTCCTCCTCACTACCAGTAGGACTGGTATCATAGATTAGGGCCTTTATGTCATCCTTAGCTGTCATGTTTCGGAAGACTTCCCATGCTATAGGGAGTATAAATGTATGGAGGGCTTCTTCCACTAGGATTTTAATTAACCCATGGTGAGCTAGATGCTCTGAATTCCCTGCTTGAACTTTAGTGCTGGAGTCAATTAGGGACTGTAGGAGGAAGTAGGGGATGTTGAGCTTCTGAGGGGCTAGAGTGTCCATGCCATACCTTAATTCATGAAGGATTTTAAAGTGATAACCATAGAAAATGTTGTACCTCCCCTCACAGGAAATTTATTTGATTATTTGGTAGCTAACCTCATCCCAAGGATATGGTATGCTAGCCCTTCTAATGCCATTTTTATCCTCTACAGGGGTTTCATTATTTTGGAAAAAGTTTTTCTTGGCAGCCTGGCCAATTGGTTTCTCATCCTTACTCTAAGGTAGCCCAAGAGGAAGGTTAGTGACCCTACTGATAAATTCAGGGGTTATCTTCATGGAAAGACCTGTAAAGGTGAAAATGGCATGAGTTCTTGTGTAGGGTACCATAGAGAGAGCAAACTCTTGGGCAATCTCCTCATCAAACCCTTGGAATTTCTCAAAGAAATTCATCCAATTTTCCCTTGTGAAGATGTCCACCACTTGTGGATGTGCGTGGAGCCTGGTGGAGTTGGTGGGCTCCTTTCTCATAAATTCTCCTGTCATTTTGTTTACACTATTTTGGGAAACCAAATGTGGAGATGGAAACAACAATTTTTGAGAAAAACAGAGAAACAGAGGAGACTGTTTTTTTTTTAAATAAGCAGAATTTTTTTTTATGTATTTCCTCCTCCTAAAGGCCTTTTTTCCTCCTCAAATTGAAATTGTTGCTTGCATATTTTGATATTCAATGGGGGCATGCATGGAACCTACCTCCTCAGACCGAAAATCGTGCTAAAACCCGTGTTTTCTCCCTTCAAAACAACTCACTACCCCTCCTGTAGAAGCTTATTGTCCCTCCTGTAAAATTCTCGTAGGTGCTCCTGTAGAACCTATAAGTGCTGCTGTAGAGAACGCCGAGGGTAGGAATATGGGAGAGATCGATGGAGGATGATGGTTACGAGGCTTTGGGGGCACAAGGAGACTGTTGTAGCTAAGTTACGAGGAGAGAATGAAGGAAAAGGTGGTGAGAGTGCTCGGGAAGGAGTAATTATTACCCTTTATGGATATTTCTGGTGATGGGGGCTGAGCTAGCAAAGTATACGTTGGCTATATTCGGATCATTGCTCCCCACCTACCTTTTCATCATGGCCCCTCCTCATAATCATCACTCATGATTGCATTGGATTTCACACTTCCTCCACTACCTGTCCTTGACATCTTTCTTGGGTTGACCGTGCGCATGTGTGGGTGACATCTCGGATGAGTGGAGTCAACTAGATGAAGGTGGCCAAGTTAACTGGCCACCTTTCCCTCGTTCAACCTCAACCATCTCATTGCTTTTGCATAACTTCTAATTACACAAATGCAAACAGAGGAGCGGGTTAGTTACTTAACTGTGATCCACATGTATTTGTTGTGAGGTAATGTGGTTCTCTCTCTGCTGCATGCCTTTATTTCTTTTGATGCATGCTATCTGCTTGCTGATGTGTGGTTGTGTCTTGTGCAGGTTATTCTCTAGTTGGATCTGAGCTTCAGGTGTCTTCTCACCCTTCATGTTTTCACTCTCTTGCTGTTGGTGCTGGATTTTAATGGGATCAGTTGCTACATGAATTCCTATAAGAGCTCCTGTAGCTGATTCTCCCCTTGAAACTTCAGCTTATTTCTATGCTTGGAGATTTGAGGAGGATACTAGAGATGTAGACAGAGATGGAGAGGTAATTGGTAGGCTTCAGGTGAGGTGGATGGTGCTTCTTCCTCTCTTTTTTTTTTGTTTGCTTTTCTTTTCCTGAAAATTTGTTTTTTATGTGTTTTTCTTGGACATGAAGAAGAATGATTCTTGGGGTTGTGGTGCACGCTTGGAAATGATGGAAAGGAGGTTTGAATACTGTAGGAGGGTTTATAGGTTATTCATGAAGCTTCCCTATCCCTTAAACTGCCTTTCAATTCATTTCTGACTCTGTAATTTCTATAGGAGCCTCTTGTAGAAAACACAAAACCTCCTATAGAAAACACAGTTTTTGAAAAAGAAGCACAGTGGGGTGAAAGAAATGCCAAAAATGATGGAGAAAAGTGTGGAGAAGATAGGATAGGAGCTGGTGTGGATGTCAGGGTTCCTTTGGCACCTTCTTCTACTTCCTGTAGTCCTCCTGCAAGCCTGCAATGCAAATGAAATTCATTTTTCTTTTTCCCTTTTTCTTTTTTCTTTGTTTTTTTAAAACAACTAAGGCGCCTCAGGGAGGTTTTCACCCTAATAGCCTGCCCTAGGCTCCTCCAAGGGAGGTTTTCACCCAGGGATCTTTTTCTTTTTGGCGTCACGGGGTCGCCTCAGAAGAGGTTTTCAACCCAATGATGGGACTCAAGCGCCTCATAGAGGTTTTCACTTGAGTCCTTATTTTTTATTTCTCCTTTTATTTTTCTTCAATGAGTGAGTGAAGTGGAAGCTAAGACACGCTCCACTACCATCATTGTCTTATTTAGATCTTCAATGAAATCTTACTTGGAGAGGGGTTTCTTGTAGACTTTCAACCGATGTCCATTGACAAGCATGGGGATGGCTTCATCATCAATGGTTTTGATCAGAACTGAACCATTGTCATTGTATTTTTCCATAGTGTAGGGTCCCAGCCATCTGATCCTCAACTTGCCTTTGAAATCTTTGTATCTTGAATCATAGAGTAGTGCCCAATCTCCCTCTTGTAACTGCTTCTCCTTGATATTTTTGTCATGCCATATCTTTCTCTAAAGTTGAACTACCTCTGTATGGAGAGGGACCTACAATCTGTGTTCATCCAAACCATTGAGTTGAAGTAATCTTTCTTTCTATGCATGGCTGAGGTCTAGGTCTAGCTAAGTTGCCATCCTTAGGGTATTGAATTCAAATTCTATTGACAACAAATCTTTCTTCCCATAGACCAGCTCATAGGGTGTGAACCCTATGGTGGTCTTCCATGTTGTGTTGTAGGCCCAAGTGGCCTCAACTAATCTATCTGCCCAGTCTTTTCTGTTGCTACCTTTGTCAGGATCCCTTCCAATGCTTTGTTAGTGACCTCCACCTGCCCATTGGCTTGTGGATGGTAAGGGGTCGAAGTCCTGTGCTTGATTCTATGATGTGTGAGTAGGTCTTCAATCAAATTGGAAGTGAACTGACTACCTTAATTTGTGATCAACTCTCTTGGATACTCGAACTTGTAGAATATGTTCTCTCAAAAACTCAACTACTTTTTCCTCTGTCGCTACTTTGATTGCTTTTGTCTCTTCCCACTTTGTCAGGTAATTGGTTGTCAGGCAATCGGTGCACACAATGATGTATTGTTTCTGCTTTGAAGGAGGGTTGATAGGACCCACAAAGTCCATACCCCCCTTCTCAAATGGCTCAAAGGTCACTTGAGGTTGCATGGACATCTCATCCTTTGGAGTAGTTTTCCCCATCATCTAACACCGATCACACTGGCTGGTATATCTCCTCACATCCTGATGAAGAATGGGCCAGTAGTAGCCTGCTTACAATATCTTGAAGGAAATTCTTTTTGCTTCAAAATTACCTCCACAAGGCCCGTCATGACAAGTCAGGAGGATGTCAAAGACTTCCTCCTCCCTAACACATCTTCTCAAGATCTGATTTGGGCCAAGTTTGAAGAGATTTCCCCCAATCTAGGTAAAATGGGTTCTTTTCCTTACTATCTTGCTCTTCTCTTTTGAGGACAGGTGTGGTGGGAACTGTGCCGAAACAAAGTAGTTTGCTATATCAGCAAACCATGGGGAGAGTACTGAGATTGCAAATAGGTGTTCATCTAGCATTTGGTCATCCACCATTCCTTCTTCACCTGCAGGAAAATTTACTCTAGACAAAAATTCAGCGACAACATTTTCTTTACGAGGCTTATCAATAATGGTCAAATCAAACTACTGCAGCAAGAGCAACTATATGATAATGTGAGCATTTATATCTGGTTTGTTCATTAAATATCTAATTGCAGTATGATCAGTGTGCACAAAGGTTTGATAGCCTGTGATATAATGTCTGAATTTGTTTAAGGAATGCACAACAGCTAGGAGTTCCTTCTCAGTCACTGTATAGTTTTAACTCTACCTTTGACAAGTTTTTTCTTATAAAGTATATGGCATAAGGTAACTTTTAATCAGTTTGTCATAAGCCTACTCATATTGCTTTGTTCGAGGCATCTGTGTGAATGTGGAAAGGTAGGGCCCAATTTGGGCCTCTCAGAATTGGGATAGTCACAAGCTTTCTCTTCAAGGTACCTAGGGCTTCTTGACAGTTTTCCAACCATATGAACTCGACATCTTTGCCTATGAGGCCAAAAAAAGGAGAGGCTAGCTTGCTGGAATCTTTAATGAATCTCCTGTAATACCTAGCTAAGCCTAGGAAACTTCTGACATCTCTCACCTTTTGAGGAGGTGGGACCCTTTGGATGATGGCAATTTTGTTGGGGTCCACCTGCAGTCCTTGCTGAGATATTGCATGACCTAGCACGGTCCCTTCAATCATCAAGAATTCACATTTTTCTGGACTGAGGGACAGGTTCATCTCAATACACTTATCCAGAAGTTTTCCTAAGTTAGACAAAGCTTCCTGAAAGTCAGAACCATAAGGAGTAAAATCATCCATGTATATTTCTACTGCATCATGAACTAGTTCAGAAAATATACTCAATACCGCTCTTTGGAAAGTGGTTGGAGCATTGCACAAGCCAAAAGGAAGGACACGGTATGCAAAGGTACCTCAAGGACAAGTGAAAGTGGTCTTATCTTGGTCTTCCATGCTAATCTAAATCTGATTGTACCCACTAAACCCATCCAGGAAAGAGAAACTTTTTCCCTGCCAGAACGTCTAACACTTGACCTATGAAAGGTAAAGGAAAATGGTCCTTTTTAGTGGCTTTGTTCTATTCCAGATAATCGACACAGATTCTACACTTACCATTTTTCTTGGGCACTAGCACCAAAGGAGAGACCCATTCACTGTCAGAGATGGGATAGATGAATCCTGCATCAAGCAATTTCTGCAGTTCCTCCTTAACAATATCTTTAAGTGTTGGATTCATCCTCCTTTGAGGTTGCCTGACTAGCTTGCAATCCTCCTTGATGTATATATGATGAGTGCATACTGAAGGGTGCACTCTCTTCATCTCCTTATGCCTCTAGGTGAAGGCATCTAGGTGTCTTCTTAGCAGGCTACACAGTTCCTTCTCTCGGGAAGTGGATAGGGATGGATTGATTTTCAAGGTTCTTTATGGACCAAACTCTATATTCTTAACATGAAGAGGAGTGGAGTCGACCGCACAAAGATCAGTTCAGGGGTTGTTTGGGTTTCTCTTACTATGTCCTCTGATGGTGATACACTAGGAGGTGGATTCTGAATCAGATTTTCAATCATATCATCCTCATCTTGCAAGTTTTCCCCCATGGCGATTTCTAATGTACAAAGCGGTGTATAATAGACTTCATCCTCATCTTCCTCCTCCAACCAGAGAGGTAGATCATGTTCTAGCAAGGGTTGGGCAAGAGGATATAGGATTAACTGTTTGGACATGTGCCCATTCTTTATGGTCATGTTCCCAGCTTGACAGCTGATGTAGGCATCGACGGTAACCAACCAGGGTCTTCCCAGAATGAGAGGATACCCATTGAGCTTTGCCTTTGGCTGGAGAACTAATAAATCAGCAGGGTACTCCCAAGAATCAATGGAGACCATCACATCTTCCACAATCTCCTCAGGGGTCACGGTGGAGCGGTCTGCAAGCTGTAGCACGGTCGTGGTCTTCCTCAAGGAGCCCTGGAGGTTGAGTTTGAGCATTGTGTCCTTTGTCATCACATTAATGGCAACTCCCAGATCAATCAAGGTGTATGGGATCATGGTGCCATTAATGTGGACATCAACTACTAGGCTTCCAGGGTCCAGATATTTTGGACAGATTACCTGCCCTAACATTAGGTCGGACAGTTGCCCTATGACATTGATGGTTGGGGCATCTCTCTTGCGCCTTCCTGGATGCCTAAAGCACTTCTCTTTGATCAACCTATTGTATATAGGCACATCTTTTATGGCTTGGAGAAGTGGTATCTTCACACATAAATGTTTCAATTCTCCCAGGAGTTCAGTTTCTTCTGGGGTGGGTTGGACTATCGCGGATAGTCTCTTAGGAAAAGGTGGATTTGATTTAGGTTCGCTTTCCTCTTTATCTTCCTCAACCTCCCTTGGTGGAGGCTGGCTATTTGGGAGAACTTTCCTAGATCGCAAGTTAATTTCCTGAATCTCCATAGCATAATTCGGGCATGATGGTTCCCCACTATACACTTGCTGAACCTATCGGTTGTTCGGGTTCAGATTTGGCTGGGCAGGAATTTGGGGTTGCTTTGGTGGAGCAGGAGGTAACGGTTGTGGTTGGGCAGGTGGTGGAGGCAAAAGAGCAAGAGGAGAGTTGTATTGAGGCCTCCGCCCCTGATGAGATGCATTCCACTAAGGCTACAGCTGAGCATAGGACTGAAATGAATGGGTGGTTGGTTGGGCATGATATTGAGATGTGAAGGACCAAGGAGGAGGTGTGGACCAAGAAGGATGAGCAGGGGGGGCCCAAGAGGGTATGGAAGTGACTTGGTTGGGATTGTAGTATGCCTAAGATGTCCCTTGCATCCCCTGCTAATATGGTCTAGGTCCATGCAGCCTCTTTTGGTTTATGTAATAAGGTTGTTCAGTGACTCCCTTAGCCCCTTGATATACAGCTTTAAGTCCGGGAAAGGAAGGGAACTTATCTATAGAATGATTTTCTTCACAGACTGAAAAAACCTCTATAGAGATCAATGGGCATTCATTATGGCCAAAGCCCTCTCTGCTTCCTTTTTTTTCCTTTTGATATGTAAGGTATCCATTTGCATGGTAAGAGTCTGCAACATCTCACTCTTGAAGTCTTCCAGCATGTTTCCAATTTCTCCTTTAATGGATGAGTTAGAGGAAGAGGTACTGGCTATGGGTTGACTCCCCCTACCTTTCTTTCTGGCAGCTCTAGAATGGTTTCTAAAAACAGTCTTTATGTCCTCATATGATAGTTGGTAGATGTCTTCCTCGGCCAATAGATGGAGGATGTCTAAAAGATCTTCCCGAATTCCTCTTAGCAGGACCAACTTCAGAGCCTCAGGGTCAAGTGTACACCTAGCCCTTTTGTAACTAAGCTGGAACCTCTCTTCATAGTCTTCTAGGGACTCATCACTTCCTATAGTCATTCGGAAAGTTTCTTCTTTAGTATCTTTTGACCTACAATAGTCTCGATACTTGTTGTTAAAGGCTTGCTACATTTGAGCCCAAGTTGTGATGTTATTGCCAGATAATCCCATGAACCAGTGTAGTGTTGCATCCTTGAGAATAGAAGAGAACAGTTTCAACTTTTGCTCATCTTCTGCATAGTCATAGGTTCGACAGATAACAACAAACTCGAACAAAAACGTGTCAGGATCTTCTGTAGTCAAACCATGGAAATGAGGTAGGGTGGAAGGGCTTATATTCTTCATTTTGGTGTTCCCATTGGTCTCCCGAATGGGAAAGGTACCCTCTATTCTCTCTCCATTCCCCCTAGCATTTTCGTTTTTAGCCATTGGCTCCAAAGGAATGTTTTCTTCTTCTTCTTCCCCTATAGGTTCTTCAAATATGTCTTGTTGTTCACCTACTTGATCACAACCGCTGAAGAAGAGAGAAGGCTGGCTGTGTGAAGTAGTGGGGGTGTTGGGAAAAACTTTTCCTAAGTTATCTCTATTCCTACAAGGCATGAAAGGAAATCTTTTTCGTTGTTTTTTGTTTCTTTTTTCCCCACACTGATAGTACCTGCAAAACTGAAATTGATTGAACAAAACAAATTGTAACTAACTGAAATGAACTTGCTGAAATGAAATTTACAGAATTGAAAATGAAAGCAAGGAAATGCAAAACTAAAGGAAAGGAAATGACTAGTCTACTCTTGCTGAAATGAAATTTGCAGAATTGAAAAGGAAAGCAAGGAAATGCAGAACTGAAGGAAAAGAAAGGACTAGTCTACTTTTGCTGAAATAAACTATTAACAGAATTTGCAATAGAAAATAGAAGAAAGCATCAATCACAAGATACTCTGATGCTTCCCTGGCAATGGTGCCAAAAAGTGGTGAGCACCAGTATTGTAGCAATAATGCTGCAACTCCTGGGTTGCCTACTTTACTCTTATCAACCTGGTAGTTCGTAACAAACTTGGAAGCGTCGGTGTTGTATGCACAAGTACTAGTTCTTATTGCAGGGTGTCACTTGTTCAGTCGACGCAAGATCACTAGGAGATGAAGCTAACTTCTATGGATACCAGAAGAAGCTCTATATGTGATGAAATGAGAGAAAGATTACTCTACAGATGCCACTCTAACTGCAGAAAAGGGAAGACTGAAATGTAAAGAAAACCTAGTAAACCCTAATAAAACAACTAATCCTACTTTTGCATTAAGCACTATGAAAACCATGAAAGAAATGCCATTACCTACTCAAGGAAGTAAACAACATCTCACTAAGCTATTTCTGGAAGTAAATAAGCAGAAAACATCTTTTTGGATTTTCATGTATTTTTATGTGAATTTGACATGCATATAATTTATTGTGTGTCAATGTAGCAGTGAATAGGTGCCATTGGAGGGTGGCTTTGAGACTTGAGAGGATGTAGGATGGTGTGGATGGGTCCTAGGAGGTCTCAGGTGGCCTTTTGGAGGCTTTTCCCACACTCAGCCTTCAAAAGAAAGCCTACAGGAAAACCTACAGGAGGAAAATAGGGCCACTATAGGAGGCCTACAAGAGGAGGCTAAGAGTAGTTTTCACTGTTTTGAGGGTGTGAGAGTGGGTGGAAAAGGTGGATGAAGGTTGGAATGAGGTGTTAGGGTGCCTAGGGTCTACCAAGAATCACTAGGAGAGACAAAGATGATTGGGTTTGCTCAAGGAGAGAGTAAGAAGTTCTATGGAAAATGCTGGAAACTAAGGCAAAATTGAGGTGAGATTTGGGCGACCTATAGGGAATGGATCAGATGGAGGATGTGATGGTTGGTAAGCTAGCCTACTACTAGAAGAGATCTGCTGCAAAGGAACTGACAGTCAACCACTAAGATCAAACAAGCAATGAAATGAGTGCATCTAGAAAAACAGAGTTTTGCATCAAACTAGTCTAGACTATGATCTATGAAAGGAAATGTTGAGAAATGTTGCAAGAAAGCAAAGAATGAAAGAAGACTATTGAAAATAAATAATTCAGCATGATGAAGAAAATATGAAGCAAAACGAAGCTGGACTATTAACCTACTAAAAGCTGCAAACACTAGAAGTGTTATGAATGAGGAAAATCTGTGTTTTTGGGGCAGCATGAGGGTCTTTGCCTCAAATCATGGTCCTAGAGGGAGGAAGAGAGGCCAAGGCACTGTTACTAGCCTTTTGAATATTCTCTTTATCATTGTCTAACCTGCTATAGAAAGCACAAATGGAAACAAACTACTGAATCATCAAAAGCAACCTATTCTTAACCATTAAAGAAATACATTTAATGCAACCTGATCTACAAACTAAAATACAACATACAAATACAAGTAAGAGGAGCTTAGCTGCTTAGATTGGGCCCTAACCCAAGAGATTCAGCCCTCTGAGGTAACTCAGTGCTAGCTCAAAAAGGATTCCATCTTTATTATCAAAACAATAACAAGATTACATGAAACTGTCTCAAAAATAATGAGCTCGAAGTTGGAGCATAGTTTACATAAGCAAAAATTCAACAAAAATCCGACAAAAATTCGACCCTAGTGAGGCCCTAGGCCTCTCTGCTTATAAAAATGAAGCTACCAACATCTTCCTTAAAATCAGGGAGGCTTAGCTCCCAAAACTCGAGATAATCATCAGTCATCCTCCACTTGCTCGATTGCCTTCTAGTGCATGATTTGGCTGCTTGTACTTCGAGTTGAATGAAGGGGAATTCGAAGTGAGGAGTAATAAATGAGGGGGATTCCCTCCTATAAGTCCTCTCATTTGTCCACTTCGAGTTATTGCTACCCTTTGTCCACTGGATCCTTGACTTTGACTTCAAAATTCAACAATAATCTGCATTAAACACATGTTAGACCAAATGGCATCATAACTAACTCAACTCACTCTGTAAGCATAAATATAATCAGAAAAACATACAATAAGCTAGGAGAATGGTTGATTTGACTAGGTTAAGAGGTAAAATGAGCCCATATAATTACCCATTTATGAGGCTCATCACCTACAAAGCGTTCAATAAAATATATTTTTGTTATTATCCATGTTTGGAGCCAAGATGAGTGGGTCTCCCACCATCTCGCTTCTTGAACCAAAAAGGTTTGCACCAAAATTTGCATCCTTCCTTGTTCACCAATGGATTTTGTTACTTGTTAAATGTGGTTTACATGTGAGGCCCATTCATTAAAGTGAATCATATTGTTGGAGTCTTGTGTCATATATGTCAAAAGAAGTGACGATGTGCCTCTACAATTCTTCTCTTTCAGAATAGTCACTGCTTTGATGGAGTAATAAGGTTAGATTTTTGTCATCAGAATTGCTTCAAATGTCCAAAACTCTTTAACTTTTAGTTCATAGTTCTTGAGTTGACACTTTTAATCTCCATGTCATAATTATGACTAATAGAGAGAGGTGAGCCTGTCAAAATTTCACTAAACACATTTAACTCTACATTATCCAATCTTCATGTAGCAATTGGTACAACCTTCTCATTTCTTCTTCTTCTTCTTCACAAGGTTCGATCCATGGATAGCCTTCACGTGGGTCCAAAGGAATAATAATTTTCTTGTTGTTACCTTTAAGCTTAATTTTGTCTTTCTCTAATGATATAGCCACTTTCATCCTTAGAGAAGGATATGCATGTATTCCATCAACTAAATCAATAAATTCAAAACTAACTTTCGTAAGGATGCCCATGATTTAATTTTTCACTTGCCTTAGTGTCCCAATAGGTTCTATGAATCTTTGGTTGACAAGTTTAAGATAATTAGTTTTCTTATGTAGATTTGGTAAGCCCGTGCTTATCCATGTCTCTAGAAGAAGTATATTGACTTGAGATCCAAAGATGATGACGATTTTTTTTTAACATATATCCATTTATTTCAAGGTTGACTTGTGGATCAAGGTCTTCAAATTGATTTCCTTGTGAGATTTGTCAAATATCTTTTCATTTTTCTTTGTTTTCATTGAACTGTTTTAACATGTTTATAAGTTCTAAAAGACAACCAAGCAAATGTTTTTATTTTAAGAGTTCTAAAAAATCTTCTAGTATGACATCCTTTTCCATTTTCTACGAGTCAGCTTCTTTGGAGAAGAAATCAACTTTTCTTTCCATTGCATAATTTTAAGTCTGTATATCCGAGTATCTATCGCATTTTTAGTTGGTCGAATAACTTGTTGATTATTATATTTTCCAGCGCTCGACCTTGTAACAAAATGATTATTCTTGGAATTCAATATATCTTGTTTCAGAATGGATTTTTATAGATTGATAGTTCTTTTATTTAAAACTTTTTCGATAATTTTTGGGAAATATTCTAAGGAATGATCGCCTAAGCTGCACATGTTATATAAGTCGAAATCAGTGTTATCTTTTAGTGGAAAGTTTGGGCTTGTATGTACTTCCTACCAATAGGTAAAACAATAAAACCTTCCTTGACCTTGACCACGGCCCTGACCTCTGTCGTTATATCCCCCTGATTGGCCACCATAACCTCCTTGACCATTTCGTCATCCGCCATATGATGGTGGCTTGTTGAACTGATCTGCGACCGTTTTTGTATGATACACAACATTATAATTTGGCTTGTTTTTCCATTAAGAAGACACTCTTGCATTGAATATGTATTTTCTTCACAAATTTATCACCACTTAGGTTTAGCATTTTGAATGTTATACTGATAGTCTTTAGTTTTATGGTTAGAAGCAATTTGACATATGTTGCAGTATATATCAAATTGTATTTGTCAAATATCGTGATCAAAATAATCAACATATTTACAAGTGTCCTTAGTTTGTCCTTCGGTCTGACAGTTAGTGCACACGTTGATCCAGATCTTGGGGGTAGGCCCCCAAGATCTGAAAAATTGAAATGCCAGAAGAAAATAGGAGAACACACATTAAACAACACCACCAAGAATTTTTTTATTAAAACAGAGAATAATTGTAAAGCTACATTGTGGTGGACAATATGTCCTTTCACAAAATGCAACCTGTTACTTATAGTTTTTTTTTAGTTATAATACCACATGTAAATTCCATGGTGGGTAGATACCATGGGTGATTGAATACCATAGGTGGATCTCACTTAAATACCATGGGTAAATACCATTGGTGAATGAATATCATGGGTGGATGCCACTTACAATACCATGGATAAATTCCATGGGTGGACAAGGGCCTTGGGTGGATTCCACTTAAAATACCATGGCTATATTCCATGAGTGGATGAATACCATGGGTTGATGCCTATTTCCATTCAAATCACAAGTTGTTCTTCTAAAGTGTCAATGCTAATAACGAATTTTGTAGTTGCATAATTTTATCTTGAAGTTTATTATCAATGGGATAATTGACTGACCTTCATCATTTGTTTCAATGTGTTGTGCCATTTTAAGATCCCCTTCTCATGTTTTAACTTCATGCATTCTCAGGGAGTCGCAGATATTTTGGAGGAGACGAATCACATACCATTAGACTAATAATTGTTCATCAATAACGTATGGGATCTAACTCAATAGATATTTGAATATTTTATCGTATTCTCTCACTATTTCATTTGGTCATTGTTTAATTTCCTTTAGTTTATGTGCTACAAGGTGTTTGACATCCCAGGCCTTGAAGAAGGTGAGAAAGTTTTTCTTGATTTCATATTTTGATTTTGGTTGCTTCTCTATAAGATTCATGAACCATTTTAATGCTCGCTTCCTCAAGTCGGTTTCAAACTCAGCCATTTTCTTATCTCCATCAGTAATATCATTTACAGACTAGAATTTTTCACAAACATACCAATTTTTTCTTGGATCTTCATCACCCTCATAGAGGGGAATGTAATTTAATCCCATTTTGCTTCTCGAAGAATTCGACATTCCAAATGTTTGAGTATTGCTTGAATCGTCATTTATGACATGATCGATGGTGGGTCAAATTCTCTCATGCATGCTACTTTGTTCCTTATCAATGATGTCTCCCAACAATGACTTGTCAGTACGACATGCTTTATTTATGTATTCGGTACACCGATTCACTCTGGGTCACGTCTCTTCACCGACCAGATTTGTGCTTTCAAATTCTTTGACGGATACTACTTGTGGTAGGGGGGCACGATTGTGATATTGTTGAGTTGTAGAAGTACTTGTTTAATTTCTTGATTCTCACTATTTGGTTGATTTTCATCACAATTTATGATTTCTAGTTGATTTCTTCAATCATCTTAATTATGCCAAACAACGGGTATGTTTGAATAATGTTGCAATTTTTTTTGAAGGAATTCTCTCATAATGGGACTTTCTATAAATACATTTGGAATCCATCAGATGCTGGGACCAAAATCATCAATTTCCATTGAATCTACCTGCCCTTTAGGAATTACGACTAAACAATTGTCCTCTGTCGAAGCAGTCAACCTTTCAACTCATCTTAGGAGTCCTATGCATCTTTTCTCACACGCTCATGATTTTGAGTTCTCATTCTCTAGTATTATTCTCCTATTTGTTCATGTCATTGTTGTCATTTTCCCCTTGTTATTTTCTGGATATTGAACGATTGCTTGTATTTCCGATTATATATATGTTGAGTTCTTTCTTATTGTTTTTTTCTGACAAACAACCATCTTCCTTCCATCTCTATGGATTTTAACTACTTCTCCAACTTTATTTGTTTCTTTTCTTTATTTATCACGACTCATTACCTCCCCCCCCCACATGTCATCGCGACTTAGTTTTAGTGAGTGAGGGAGTATATAAAAACCATGTTTATTTTCTTAGAAATTAATCCCACGCTTCTTTTATGTCTTTACAGTGGGTGTTTAAGAAGTTCTGCAAATCGGTTTCCCACTTCTGTTGTTCGATATTTATTAGAATATGTAATGGAGGTCAGTATTCGACGATATGGCTTGCACAATTGTCGAGGAGGAACTTATCTAAAAGGGTGGGAATCGAGAAAAAGAAGTTGTCATGCAAATCATTGAAGAATATAGTTTTGACACGGTCAATAAATGTTTGTTCTTCTATTTCTCATTCTTCACAAAAATCGTCCATAATCGACTCAACCCACTCATGCAGATTTGTTTGACCATCGTTTGAGAGCTTCAATAAAATTTGAGCATTAGGTTCACTATGTGGTTTTTTCATGAGCGACTCAATAAAGGAATTTATTAATTTCTATTGGGGCACCTTCAATAAACTACTCGTGTGATTTAGTGAAAAAAATTGGCTCTAGCTTCTGCTAAAGGCAGACGGTTTCTTTATGCATAGTTCTTCAAGTAGTAGTTTATTTTTTTCTCCCACTAGAATTGTATCTATTCCAATGTTAACATTTATTCTTGAATTTTCATGACTCGATTCCAAACTACCAATAGTAAAACCAATGTTTTAATCTAGGAAAAAGTGCACATGGTTACCAGTAGCATAGACATCAAGTATTCAAATAGAAAATCGCATAATACAGAGAAAGAGAAGATATACAAGTAATGGAGAACCAACAAAATCACAATTTTTATTATGTCTCTTAAAATCCAAGTAGAATCGATACATTGATACATAGATATGTATTTATATCATGTCGGGGCAATTACAATAGTCTAATGGTTTGACTAGGCTCTTAACTAAACCAAATTTAGTTATCTTAACAATCATCTTTACATTATGTGTTATCTCAAAACAATTGGGCTAATTGATTGAGTCAACTAGCTCCTCCAACAGGGTGCATTCCATATAAAATTTGGAATGGGCTCATCCATGTACTCCTATTAGGTGAATCATTGTATGCATATTTAGCTTGACCAAGCACCCGATCCCACTACTTAGGATGCTCATTCTCCAAACTTCTCAGAATGTTTTAGAGATTTCGATTCACAACCTCTGTTTGTTGATTTGTTTTTGGATGATAATTTGAACTTAATTTTAAGTTGTTGCCTATTTTCTTTGATAAGGTTCTCCAAAAGTGATCCACAAATCTTGTGTCCCTATCTTATATAATACTTCTAGGAAATCCATGTAATCTCACAATATCTGTAAATAATAAATTTTCCACACTAGTTGCATCAATATTTCTTGTACAAGCAATGAAATGAGCCATTTTAGAAAATACATCCATAATAACGAAAATGGAATCAATACCTTTCTATGTATGAGAAAAACCTAAAACAAAATCCATCCTGATAAAATCCTAAGGTCTGTTGAGAATTGGCAATGGCTGGTACAATACTGCATTCTAAATCCTCCCTTTTTCCTGTTGACATACTCTGCATCTTTCCACAAATATTTTCACATTAGCTTTCATGCATAGCCAATAACATAATGAACTTAATACGATGAAAGTCTTCTCAACACAAAATATCCAGCTATTCCCCCCTGTGCTTTTCTTGTATTAAATTTTCCCTCATAGAACATTTAGGAATGCAAAGATTGTTGTCATTGAACAACAAGCCCTCTTGAATCATGTAGCTTTCCCATTGAGTTGTGTTCATGCTTTCTCAATTTTCACATGCCACATAGGCTTCCTTGAAATCTACATCACTTTTGTACATTTCTTTAAGTTCAACCCTGTAACATGGAATTGAAATTCATGTAGAATAAAATTAATTCTACTTAAATCATCTACTACAATGTTTGACGATCCACTAATATGCTTAATTATAAAAGTGAAATTTTGTAAAAATTCCATCCACTTGGCATGTCTCTGATTTAACTTTGGTCAGTTGTTTATAAATTGCAGAGAATGATTATTAGTAAGTAGGATAAATTAATTGGGGATAAGATAATGCTTCCATTTCTATGGTTATAAATGAGTTTAGAGGAAAAATAACACACATGATAACTATTAATATAGTTACGGCTGTACTTTCTGTTCCAACAAATGACAGAAGCAGACCAAAGTATTGGAAAATATAAATGACAAAGAAACCCCAAGACAAAGAGGAGTTATGAGAATATCAATGTGCCATTCAGTGTTAATTTATTGGTGGAGGATCTCAGGCACATATCCTACAAGCAGTAATGCAGTCTTCTCTTCAACATCAAATGGTAATATCAATATTTTTTCTTTTTGCGCATGTCTCAGTGTAAGTGTAGTTGTTTAGCCAAGTTTCTTCTCAAGAACTTCCCTAATAACGTCACTTGCAGATTGCAAAGTTTTTCATGGGCTGTCAAGTGTGTTCTATCGTGTGTGTTCTTTTGCCTCTATCATCATGCCTCAAAGGCAATGAATAAGGAGTATCGGAGGTGGATTTGATAACTATGGTGATAGATGAGTTCAACCTTTTGCTTCTGAATATGTTGCATCCGCCTTGGATGCAGTCCCTTTGGAAGTTAGGTGTGAGATCCTTCTTCTGGAAAGAAAGGAAGCAGGTGACTGCCCTTACTTTTCAGATTTTGAACTAGTATATGAGGAGGAAAAGTGGTTTCCTGCCCATGGAAGGTTTCATCGATGACCGTGGCATTTCTTGAGCTCTCTGGGTATTAATCAACAACTCAAAACATTGCTTTGACTTGTCTTTTGTGATAAGAAGGTCAATAACTACAATGTCCTTTTTGGTTTAGAGGACTTGAAGCAAATGCTTCAGAACATGCATTTTTTCCTAGACAATGTTGATGCTCATATGCCAAAGATGGAAGGATTTTTTCTAAGTGATTATGCTTTTGGGGACTTGACAGACCCTCAAACAGGTGATAACTCTTTGACTCTTATTGTTCCCTTTCCAAATCATGAAGAGTAAATCTCTATGGCGTATGGCTTTGGTTTGAGTTTTGAGGCTTATGATTTTGTTTGGGTAAACCAAGTTATATTGGCATGTATCATGGTTTTGTTTATGATGTACTTTCAATGGTAAGTGCTGTTGTATGGTGCAGGGTTGGTATGCATGGCTCTTTTTTGGCAGGGGTCTCTTGTTTCTACTTGCATGGGATTCTTTTTGTCTTGCATCTCTGACATGGTGCAAGGCATGTTTGTGTTACTTTTAATGTGGAATAAGCATGCTATGGTTAGCAATATGCTTCCTGGTTTCGATCGTTTTTTTATAGCTCTCTGGTTTGAAGTGTAGACATGTTCAGAACTCGTTTGGGCTGGTCTTTTGTTGGATTAGTGTGTATGTTTCTTTTGGTGATAATAGTGACTCTTTGTAGCTATTGGGATCCTATTGGTTATGGGTGTAATCACTTTTGGCTTCATGGTGCTTAGCTTGAAGTTGACAATATTGTGTATTTTGTTGTATTCTAAATAGTTTGTGAGATGACACCTTTTGCTTAACTTATGATGTAAAAATGGAGTGGGAAACAGTCTGTAATGGTTCTGAAATGGAAATGGATTTATGTTGATTCTCAGATTATATGGCAGTACAATCTTGTTTTGGGAATAAAATATAAAGTGTTTATATTTACAAAAAAGTATAGATGTATTAAGAATACTCAAGTGATTCAATATTAAATGATAGTTTCTCACACCAACTAAGGTTATAAGGACTTTTCTTTATGCGATTTTTAATTATAAATTGACTTTTTTTTAAATAACAATTTTGAGAAAACCTTAATCAAAATGGTAATGTAATTTGAAAAAGTATTTTTATTAAACCATTTTAAAAGTAAAATCTATTATGTTTTGAAATCCTTATTTAACCTTAATAGAATCTTTATTTAACTATTAAAATAAATAGCCTATTACGAAATAACAAATATTAAATATTAAGTTTCCAATTAAAATTTAACATAATACTCTTTAATATTCTTAGTTTTTCCTTTACTAAATTTTTATCTTGAAATCTAAAATATTTGAAATTCCTTACTTTATAAAAATATCAAAATTTTATTTAAATGATAAAAAAATATTTAGACAAAAATAAAAATATTATTATTAATTTATGATATTTTATTATTTATTAAAAAAATTTATAATAAGTTTTGATATTTTTATTATTTATTTAAAATTTGTAAATATTTGAATCAATTAAAAATATAAAACTATTAAAATTTTTAATATATTTTTTATTTAAATAATATTGGAAAATTATAATTAAAGGTATGATCGAAGTTGCAGAAACACCTTTGTTATATAAAGGGATATTTTATTTAATAAGTTACTCTCCAGTCTCTGTGCGATTACATACGTGGTTTCAGTGTCACTCGTTATAATGCACCCATTCCCTTTGTCATGCAAAGCATTTAAAGATCGCAATAATTTAGTATTTTCTGCGCATTGATAATAAACCTATGAAGTTCAATGCTAAAAGCATAACTATTAATCTGCACATTCTCTCAATAGCTCTTAAAAAGAGGCAAATCATGATTTCTTGGTTTTCTTTTGAAAAAGTGGCACCCTTTCAAAAGAATCATGCCTCACCCGTTCACACGAGTCACTCGTGTCAACCAACTCGTCATGCATGGCGCACCCTCACCTGGGTCGCCCTCCGCACAAGTCTGTTCAACCTGTCTAACCGTCGTGCACGACGTGCCCTCACCCGGTCGCTCACCCACACCACCACCCGGCATGCTGCACGCTTCACCCACCGAAACCCTCCGCAGGTCCCCCACTTTGCCTCCGCACATGCCACCTGGTTCTGTGTTCACTCGTTTTCCCTGTCGTGCGGGCTCATCCGCACACCGCAGAACTCCTCAACTCATCCAACCGCAGAACTCTACGTATGAGCTCGTTGGATTGAACTTGTGTTGATCGAATGAATTGCCTTTGCCATCCTAACCGCACCGCATATGTATACGGTTTGGTGGGCGAGTCAGCCACCCAGTCAACCCATGTCTTTCCGCCCAGCCGACCTTCGCAAATTGCAATTATCGCACGAGAGGTGGGTCAGCCCGCCCAACTCGTGGGGCTGCCCCCTCCACTCGCCCATCGTACATTCTTCATTTGGTCGGCTCGTGGGTCGAGCGCCCAACTCGCCCGCCTATAAACATACGACCAACTCTCGCCCACACACACTCCACACGTTGTGTTTCGGTTAGTTAGTCGCAACTCGTCTCATCCTTCGCTCAGTGGAGTCACCCTGCCCATCATCCTTACATCCTCCCCCACCTCAAATCATTGTCGTCCTCAACAATATCTCATTTCGGTAACCATCTGTCACCAAGATATCGATACCAAGGCATATACCCCATCAGTATGTCATACATCAGAAAATCATCTCAATCCATGATCATCAACCATCTCGTCACAATCTCCAAATGCTGCTCCCATCATGGAAGGCTGGCCCCTCCATCTCAAGCTATAAGCCTCCTGCAACATCTCATGTCGACTTCATCATGTATCATCATTGTGTGAACTATTGCTATGATACTCCAACACAATGCTAACACATCTCTGCACACTGCTAGCCCCCATGACTCGAACTAGTTGGGTAGTTAAACCAACTGTCGCGCTCAAACCATGAGAATGCACATCCTCATGCCATCATCAGTTGTTTCTCTGAACATCCTATCACATCATCAACTCGATCAAGAATCCATCTCCATATAAGTGTAAGCTATGCTCAGTTCCATGAAGTAGCCCTCATCTCATCTACAACATGTTGTCCATGATGTTTGGTGTTAATGTGCTACATGAAATTAGCCGCATCTATCCCAACATCATCCATCTGCAAAACATCCATCTCCTCAAAGTGAAGAGATCATCTCATCAAAACCCGACTCTCGATGTGCCACATCCAGGTCCATGAAGTATCCTCCATCATCTCTGTTATGTGCCATCCCTCGAGTCTGCCATAGAAACAAGTATACACCTGTCTCATCTCCCATGTACTGCCCATGACCATAGATCAATCAACTCCCATGTGTCAAAAGTGGTTGAGTCTCGGCTCAAGCCATGCCCAAGTGTTGCCACCAAGGCATCATCATCGTTGTAACTCCAAAAGTCACAACCTCATGTCATCATGAGCTCCATGACTCATCCCCAACCAACATCCCAACAAGCATCCATGTCTTGGCCCAAAGGTCTCTGCAAGATGCCTCAAATCTCCATGTAGTAGGAATGCTCCATAGCCTACTCACAATTCCAACCAAGTCCATGGCCTTGTTGTACAAGAGTGCACAACATCTCTATCGACTCATAAGTAAAACATCTCCATGTCACACCAGCAAATCCACTTGCATAACATCCCTACCTTGGCACTCCTCATTGGATGCCCATAAGTGACACCTCTACAAGTGCTCCTGCATAATGTCCCTGCATAAGACTGCCATGCTTCATGTCTCCAACTTGATGTCCATGACTGAGTTGCCCATGTAGTCCAACTAAGTAGACCCATCACAACAATCAGTCATCATCATCCAAGCCTGCAATCTTCGGTCTAGTGAACTCGGTCACCCAACCATATCATCATCACATGAGTTTCTTCCACCATGGCTCCCCCACTAAAGGTCCCACCAAGACTTCCTCTCTTGGTCTCGGCTATGAGAAGTCCACCCAAGTATCATCATACCCAAGTATGTGCCCTCCAATCTGTCCATGAGTCATGCTAGGCACTTAGCCAATTTATCCATATGGCTAAAGCATGACCCATTCCTCCGCAACGATCATCATATTCCTTCCTTGTCACAAGCCCTTGTACCTTCTACCATAAGGTCACAAACAACCCCAACAAGTCTTGTAACAATCAACAATCCTTGCTTTTCCATACAAGGTCTCATCATAGACATCCATGGTAAGATGCTCCCTTGCATTGGCAAACTGATTTTTCTCTTCCATGCATACGACCCATCTACCAAATGCTCAAGTGAAACACAAGTATCAATAATACTTACATCATCATCATGAGGCTCCTCCATGTGAGTATCTTCATCCATCCATGTCTGCAAACCACACGATCCTGGTCCAACTTGATCAATCTCAAGTTCATCCTCCATCGTTGACACATCTGCAACATCCTCAATCATCACAACTTCCTCTTCCTTGTCAGCACAATCTGAAACTTCATCCTGCTCCATTGTCCAACCAAGTTGAAGAAGTTCGTCTTCAACATTCCTTTCCAAGACTTCAAGTTTATCTCGAATCTATGGGTTCTCCTCTTTCATCTGCTTGAACCTGTATAAGGTAAGCAATATCTTCCCTTCGCATTCTTCCAAACCTGCCATATCTTGTCATTCGGCTTGGCCCAAGCATGAAGCTTCACCTCTGCTAAACTTGTTACGAAGTATTACAGTTCTTCCACCATTCACCTGAATCACCCTGATATACCACCTGTCACCTGCAAAACTCAAACTTCCTTCCAAGTCTTCAGTCTTCGTAGAATCAGCTCCTTGATTCAGTTCACCAGCTCTGATCCCAATTGTCATGCCCCTACACTAGTGGTAATATTCCAACCGCACTATAGCGAGGTGCGGCACTACCAACCGCTTTCTTTTCACCAATACTTACGATTGTAGACTATGCCTAACATTCGTACTTAGTTTTATTTTCGACCAAGTATTATATTTGTCCTTTATACAGATGAAAACCCATACATATTCATCATCAACAGCATTATACAAGAGAAATGCACAACAATATAAAGGGAGGGGCAACTCCCTACAATATGAGTCTACCTGAATCAATATATATAATCTTTACTTTTATAAAGTACACGTTAAATCTTGGGAAACCCCAAATTTACACTTAGCCAAATTTCCAACTTTCGGCAAACTCGGTTGCCCAGCTCGTCGGCTCCTCTGAACGGTCGTCGCATGACTCACCAACCCTTCATTCACTTCATTACACGATCATGTCGTTCTCCCAACTCAGGCGCGCCTCATCGTAACCGTGTCGCTACACCCGAGCGCCCTCTGCGTGAGTCACACCTCCGTTTCACCAAACCGGCACACCAAACTTTGTTTCAACACTTCTCCATTTCGTCGTGCATGGCGCGCCCTACTCGGGTCTCCCATCTACACGAGTCACCCGTGTCAACCAACTCGTCGTGCACGGCGCGCCCTCACCTGGGTCACCCTCCACACGAGTTTGTTCAACCTATCTAATCATTGTGCACGGCGCGCCCTCACCCGGCCGCCCGCCCACACAACCACCTGAAACGCTGCATGCTTCACCCGTCGATGCCATCTGCGGGTCTCCCGCCTTGCCTCTGCACATGCTATCCGGTCTTGCGTTCACCCATCGTGCGGGCTCATCCGCACACCACATAACTCCTCAAATCATCCAACCGCAGAACTCTACGTATGAGCTCATTGGATTGAACTTGTGTTGATCGAATGAATTGCCTTTGCCATCCCAACCACACTGCATATGTATACGGTTTGGTGGGCGAGTCAGCCACCCAGCCGACCCATGTCTTTCCGCCCAGCCGACCTTCACACATTGAAACTATCGCACGGGAGGTGGGTCGACCCGCCCAACTCGTGGGACCACCCCCTCCGCTCGCCCATCACACATTCTTCGTTTGGTCGACCCACGGGTCGAGCACCCAGTTCGCCTGCTTATAAACATACGACCAACTCTCACCCACACACACTTCACACGTTGTGTTTTGCTCAGTTAGCCGCAGCTTATCTCATCTTTCGCTCGGTGGAGTCGCCCTGCCCGTCGCATGGACCGCAGGTCCTTACAGTGGGCCCCAGAGGTTTACTACTAGTTAGGCATTGGGCAGGCTACTAAGGAAGTAGGTATCAGGCGCGTTGCTAGGGGAGCTAGATAGATCATAGGCGCCCAGAGGTTTACTAGTAGTAATTAGGTGTCACGCTGGCTACTAGGTCCTCTGGACAAACAATATATTTTTTTTTATCTTTATCTTAATTACATTATTAACCATTTTATAATTCATTTATGTTAAAGCCAATAAAAAATGCTTAATAATTTTAGGTTAATTATTATTTATCCACATATGTTAACAATGAAATTTTTTTGTTGATCTCCGGATGATGGGCTATGATACTTAGCTCCAAACGTAGATAAAAATAATTTACCACCCAGGACTCAAAGCACACTCAAATGCAAACTTGTGACACACAAGACATAAACCATATATATATATAATATATGTTCAACATAATACCGAGATGTGGGAGACTACTAGAAACTGGAGCTAGAATCCCAAACTCCAATAAGACAACTATTATTCCAGCCTTACTATGATGGGCCATGGTGTCCCTCTGTCGGATTTGAAAGAGTGGAGGGATAACATCCCAATGAAACAAGCACTCCACTACTTCCCATAGGAAAACATTCCCCATTTTCTTTATCCTTTTAGTCTTACTATGACATGCCATGGTGTCCCTCTGTGGGATTTGAAAGAGTGAAGTGATAACATTCTAATGAAACAACCACTCCACTACGTCCCACAAGAAAACATTTCCCTTTTTTTATCCTTACAACCTTACTATGAAGGGCCATGGTGTCCCTCTATGGGATTTGAAAGAGTGAAGGGATAATATCCCAATGAAACAACCACACCACTATGTCCCATACAATTTTATTTTTACCTCATCATGTAAATAAAAAAAGAGTTGAATACCCCAATAGATCAAGTGCGCAACATTTTTGGGTTATTTGTTGTAAGAAATATATTAATAATAGCAAAAATTCAACCAACAAACAAATTCAGTTCTAAATTTTCAGGAAGAAAAAAACCTATTTATATTAAAAATATATCCAAGACAATGTAATGTTCATCATATATTCTGATATAAATCTGATATCAGAGCTCAAATCAAATTAATAAAAAATCCAAAAAATAAACCAAAAACCAAAAAATAAATTGAGATACACAGGGAATAGTAAAAATAAAAAATAAAACCAAAATCAAACCCAAAACAAAAGACAAAGCAAGATTGAAATACAGCAGCAAATCCAATTCAGATTTAAAGAAATTAAGTTTGTAAAATAAAAAATTTTAAATTTATCTCTACGCATACTGAGTCATCTGCAGCACCAAAATTACGTGCAACGGTAATTGAACTTTTAATTTTTCTTAATAGATACCAAGAACTCGGTCAGCCAGAGGTTAGCTGTCAGTTGGAGGTAACATTCTATGAAAGTTCTTGAACACATCGAGCTTAACCATTTCGGGGGTGAGACCGTTCACAAACAGAGTCTCATATAATTCACTTTGCTGTCATTTTATTTATTTTTCAATTCATAATTTATATTGTAATTATTATTTCTAGAGGTATATTTTATGATTTAAAATATAAGAGATATGTATTTTTTTAGTATTAAATTTGGAATTGATATACACTATAATAAAATATCGAAAATAAATTATGTAATTAATTAATATTATTTAAATATATTAATAATCACACAATTTAGTTTAAAATGGATGTGGTTAAAAATATTTTATTTTTATTTTAGGTGATAAATAAAATATTTCAATGTCCATGAAATAACATTATTTTATATTAAAATTAATTAAAATTTTAAAATAAATGGTGGAGGAATCAAGAAGAACTAGGAAAGTCTACATAGCCCTGATTCCAAAATACTCAAAGCCTAAGTCTATTTTGGACTTTAGGCCTATTTCCCTATGCAACCTGGTTTATAAAATAATCACTAAGGTAATCTCCAAGAGGGTCAAGGAGTTTCTAGCTAAGAAGTTATTTCCTAATCAATTTGGATTCTTAGCTGAGAAACAAATCCACGATGCCATAGGCATTGTGCAAGACGTCTTTCATCCTATTAAAACCAAAAAACATAATTCCCTCATTTTCAAGATGGGCCTTGATAAAGTCAAATGGACCTTTTAAGACTAGTTCTCCTTCAAATTGGGCTAGGCCTAGAAGTTACAAATGAGATCATGGGCTATGTTTCCTCAGCTAATTTTTCCATCTTAATCAATGGCCCACCTTCTAACAAATTCAATTGTTCTCGAGGACTCACATAGGGACGTTGGTTGTCACCTCTTCTATTCTTATTAGTGATGGAAGGTTTGAGTCACCTCCTGTTGAAAGAAAAACATGAAGAAAACATAGAGGGCATCAAAATTTCCAAAAAGCAATACATCACCCATCTATTGTTCGTGGATGATGTTTTTCTCTTGGGAATAGGTTTTGTAGTTGAATGGTAGACTTTCCATAGAACCATAAACCTCTTCTAAAGTGTTACTGGTATGGAATCAACCTTAATGAATCCTCCTTCCATCAATTTTCTTTAAGATCGGATATCCTCTCGAAGATTCGATCTTTCATGCCTTTACACTTTGTCCTATTGGAAACTGGAATAAAGTATTTGGGATACTTTCTTAAACCAAATGACTATCACAAGGATGATTGGATGTGGATGATAAGAAGGGTGGAGAAGAAATTAAATTTATGTTGCTACAATTGGCTGTCACTAGTGGGAAGATTGATTCTTGAAAATTTTGTTTTGGAAAACATTCCATGTTTATTCGTTGTCTCTTGCAAAAATTCCCACTACTGTCCTCATTTCCATCGGGCAACCGATATTCACTTTTTTGTGATCCGGAGAAAATATTAAAGAAGGTGTGCATCTAGCAAGATGGTCCTCCCTATCTATCCCTAAGAACTTAGGGGGGTGGGGCTTCAAAAACATGTCCTGGTTTGCAAAATCTTTGTCCCCTAAAATCTTATGAAGAAGTTTATTCAGTGAGGGACTTTGGAGCCAATTGAATAAGGGAGAAATATTTAAGCAGAATGGCGGTGGTGGACTAGATTAGAGGACAAACCAATAAACCTACCAAAAGGGGCTTCATAATCTAGAAAGCGCTCATGACCTCCTTCCCCTATCTTTTCAACTGGTTAGCCTACAAATTTGGGGACGGAAAGCAAGTCATCCTTGGAAAAAACTCATTTACAAGTGATACACGTGTCTACAAATTGTCCCCTAAACTAAGACAATACTTATATTCTAAGGGGCTTTATTATCTACATGATATAAAAATAGTGGACTCCTCTTATCCCTCCCTAAACTATTGGACATCCTAAGCTAAGTTAGGATTCACTGGTTCACTCGCTATGGATTGGTATTCTTACATCAAAGAGATAAACATCAATGGAGTGAAACTTATAAATTATAGGGATATTGGCACATACCAAATAAATTAAAATGCATTGCTTGGTTGGTCTTCCATAACAAAATCCTGACCTAGGATAACCTACAGAAAAGAGTCTTTGTGGGACCAAGTGGATGTGTTTTATGTAGACAACATGAAGAGTGTGTCGATCATCTATTAGTTAAATGCCTTGCTACTCAAAATATTTGGTCTATTTTACTTCAAATTTTGGGTATTACAAAAGACTTGGATCGGAACTCATTTGAAGAATTGCTTCACTTCTGGGCGAAGAAATACAAAAATCTAGGTGTCGTGCCTATCTTTGTGGCATGGGATATTTGGCTCATGAGAAAAAACTTATATTCAAAGATGAAAGGAAAAGTGTCACTCTTCAATCCTTAAACGTCATTTCACTCTATAGGGAATGTTTCCCTCGGCAAAGATAAGAAAACATAGAGAATAATCCAATAACCTATCATTCCTCATAACCTCTCTATAGGCTTTTTTGATAGATCAGCCCAAAAGAGTGCTTGTAAAAGAGAGGAACTTATAAAAATACACGGAAGGGAAAAAAAAAAAAAAAAAAAAAAAAAAAAAAAATTCATTTTCAAAATTAGACTTGGTCCTGAAACAAATCCTAAAGCTAATTTGATTATTGTTTAGGCCCTCATGACACTAGCTAAATTAAAAACTTAAAAAAAAAATTAATTCTTCGCTACTCTAAATGTCTCAAGGACTATAGTTATCAGGTCGTGCTCACCTCTAAATCTTGAATTTAACAACATGGAAACACGAAATTGAAGAAATTAAACTAAATTTTCTAGACATCAGATTCCAATACATTTACAGAGAATACAACACATCAGCCGATATACTATCAAAAAGTACATTATCTCTATACCTAGGCTACATCTTTTATGAGGATCTCATCAGCAACAAAAATCAAGGAACTAAAACCATTCCTATACCCTTCATGCATTAATGTTTCCTGCAACTTATGCGACAACTAGAACTGTCAGCAATCCAGCATAATAGGTCTCACATGTTCAACATGACAGATCCAGTTTTTTTCCTGAAATCTCATCTGAAAATTCTGCTCCGGAATTTATGTATATATCTTGTTTTATTATTCAACATATCCAGATTTATTCTATAACCATTGTATAGCTCAAACAGGTTTGTACCTTTGTTATAAGGACTGCCTGCTTTTATAGCCATTTGGCTAACCGCTGAAATTTTCGCTTGGACAATTTTCTCTCATGGGATTCTATGTTGTTAACAACTACAACCCTGGGTGAATAGATGATCAGTCATGCTACAACAAAAATCTAATTTTTTAAATTCTATAATGAAATAACAAAAAAATATTTTTGAGCAGTGAAGAAAAATAAAATTACAATGTTTTTTTGTTTTATTGAATTTATTCAATGTATTATTGTTATTACAATTTAATATGAAGAAGATATGGTAAAAATATTTCATTCACTTTTAATCATAAATAAAATATTTCAATGTCCATATAAAATATCATCATTTTATATCAATTTTAGTTAGAGAAAAATAATTATAAATAAACAAAATCTTTTACTTTTATCATTCTCACTCTATTTGTTTTAATATTACAACTCAGTCTCGAGGAGATGTGGTAATAATATTTCACTCTTAGTGATAAATAAAATATTTCAATTTCAATATTAAATGGTTGGTAAATACCCATAGGCATCCATGATAGGCATCGAAACACTTATTTCAAAATACATCTCACATTGCTCATTTAAAAAAAAAACACAAACATTAATTAAATTATAACTTATTTTAAACTATTACTATTGTTATATTGTTATTAAAACAATTAATATATGAGTTAAACAATATTCTTAACCACTAATATTCCCCCCATTTTACCATGGAAATTCTTAACTTGTAAATAGTTTTTTTTACAATATTATGGGTCAATACCATGAGTTATCAATAACACACACCCAATATGACTATGACATGTCGATATGACTTTTTTTTTAAATAATTAATTAGAATAACATAATTAACTTGGAGATAAATCTTAATCCTTCATATGTGTATACTACTATGAATATTTCAACATATTAAATCTCCACCATCCACTTAATAATTTTTTATAATTAAATTAAATTTTTAAAATACCTATTTTCAAATAGATATGCCTATCAACATAATAAAATATTTTAATGGACAAAGAGAAGAAGTAATTGGAAAAAAAAAAATATATATATATATATCCAATTGTTCCCAATAAAAATAATAAGGAGATGTGTACCTCATTGAATTGTTAAAATAAAATTAATACGTGACGATTCAAAAATATTAATAATAATAATAATTTAATGTGAATGATGGATTAAATATTTCAATATGATGGGTTAAGTAATATTGTCATATATTTAGACCACGGGGTCTTGGAAAAAGTGTGATTTAGTGTTTCCTTGATGTGAAATCATCGGTTCAATTAAACGAACTGTAATGACCAAACATTTTACATAAATAAATTACTTATTTACCCCTGTGGTTGAATATAAAACAAAGATTATTATTTTCTTAAATTGATGGAAATATTAATATTAATTAATTACATAATTATGTGTACACAATAAATTCATATGAAAAGTTATTCTCTCTTCTTGCTGGATGATAAAAGAAAAACAGTTGCCAGCATACTAGGGGAAACCCTAACTGTCTTCTCTTTTCCATGGAAAAAGGGAAAAGAGGAAGAGACCCGGGTTGTGAGAGAACAGACGGGGAAAAAGAAGGAAAAGGGCACTGAGCAAGAGGGAAAGGTGCTACGTCTGGTGAGGACCAGATAGCACAGGCACATTTGTGCTTTCTATTGTTGAGGCGGTGGCCGGCAAAGCTTGGGGGAGAGACGCAGTTCAGACAACTGGTCTCGTGGCTAGGAGGATATCAAGCATTCAAACACCTTCTACGTGCTGTAGAGGTGCAGAAGATAAAAGATTGAGATACACAGGTAAGTATTTGCAGTTTCCATTAACCTGGAAGATTAGCTATATGCTTAAGAATTTGATTCTATTTACTGTAAGTGTAAGTATTTGCAGTTTCCATTAACCTGGAAGATTAGCTATATGCTTAAGAATTTGATTATATTTACTGTAAGTGTAAGTATTTGCAGGTTCCATTAATCTGGAAGATTAGCTATATAATTTGATTATATTTACTGCAGGTATTGCTTTTTAGGCTGTAAGTTACAATCTAGGTGTTACTGAAATCAATACTGGAAATGAACAACGACGTTGTTATATTTATAAACATACATAGAGTAAAGAAAGAACAAGGAATGAGAATTTAACCATCATCCTGTACATTACTCTCTAGCAAGTCAAATTGTATTAAATAAAGAGACAGTAATTATAAGTGCAGGACTGGAACCGAATGGTTCCCGTCACCATTAATCAGGTATGAAAATAGGCATATAGAAACATACATATCTACGCTATGTAAATCATATTGGAAATAACTATATGTACCAGACGATAATTCTATGAATAGAGACTGTATTATATCCAATATCTAAACCCGTATTAAAAGATGGGAACGAATCAACACGAAATACGTTACTGTATGTAGCAGTTATAGGGAACAGCACCGTGTAGAATAAAATATGTATTTCCAGGCCGAGAACAATACAAACCCTCTCAAGAATTAGTTTCGGTAAATGTTGCCAAGAAATCAAGCACAGTAATAAATTCACAATGTAAATACTTTGGACAATCGCCGGATATCATAATTGTAGCATTATGTGGCTATCCGCTTACCAGGAGAGTACCGCTTGGTAGCGTGGCACTCCAGTATGGTGCCAAGATAGGGAGTAATATAGCCTGAGGGTCCGCTCGGCGGATAAACTTATTAAATAACAAAGCAAGAAATAAATATTGAGGAGCTCGACCTGAGCATTCAACAGCTAATAACGAGGACAGTGGTAACCACGAAGAAGTGGAATTCATTACCAGGCCGTAACCGGCCGTTTCTTAAATCCACACATATGCATAACAGAGTCATGAATAAAAATCCAGCATGCGTTTATTAAACAATAACAAACAGTCTCACCATTATCAGCTCGTTTATACATACACATATCAAGTAACCCCATAACGGCGGTAAACCTTGAGAATGCAGGGCCGTTAGCCGAAACCCTCAGGAACAATTCATTAAAACAAAATAATAACAAGTGGGTAATTGGAAAAGATTCGGTGGCTCGTATGGAGTGACACCGTAAGCTAATAGTACATAAACATATCAAATAGCAACAATGCGATAAGAACAGTAATAATTGAAGACCTGTTCAACAATTTGGAAATAAACCCAGTAAACTTGATGCATTAGCTGCGGCTCATAATACCGAATCATTACAGTACATCTTACTGAGAATCTGAATAAATTACAATATGGAATAGAGATAAACGAGTTGAGCTCGACCCCTTAGGCCTGAGCTTTCGGCGAATCCAGGTAAAGGCCATAACCGAATATAAACCTACAAACAATCTATACATCCGGCGACCTGGGCTTAAACCCTAGCACAATGATAAACAATGAACAAAAGGGGAGTTCTGTCAAGGTGAAGCCATTGCGCCAGGCTATGGTAGAACCAACAAGACCCTGATAAAGAAGAACACCAATAAGCCGGAACCCAAGATTGAAACAATCAGCAAAAGCCTCAGTGGTAGAACGCTTACCAGATTAGGGTATCGATGGTTGAATCCCTGATTCGTCCTCGGCATCGCGGCCTCATCGGTCTGCTACCCTGCGCCAATCGATATCAAATGGGGTAGTTAGCATATTCATAGAAATACAATGTAAAAAGAAAATGAAATAACACAGTAACGAGGTTGAAGGAGTTACGCATCACCTGGTTGCAGATGGGTTCAGGGCGAGAGACAGAGAGGGTCTCATCGCCTACCAAGCCGTCTCTGGAATACCTTCAAGGATACAGAAGATTTGCACCAGGAGCGCCCACGCTAATGGCAACCTGGTGTGGTAGCAAGCCGGAGCAAGGGCTGCTCTGCGGAGCTGGAACAACCATGCAAATGACCGAGAACGAGTAAAGGAAACCCTATGTAAGTTCACCGCTAAGACACCTCAAGCCTCCACCGTTCGATTGCTAGAAATGATCCTAGCCGATGATTGCTGTGGGAATTCCAAGGAGTAGAATGGCGGGACTGTAGCATTAATGCTTCCAGCTACCAAGCCCAGAAGATCAGTGATGCGGATCGAAGGCGTGGATCGAGGCACCAGGTGTCGCAAGCAGAACACCTCAACTTGCAGCCAAACGAATATCCAAGTATTATATAAAGTAACCAAGGACAATCAACGTCCTGTTATCCGCCAAAGGATAGATATGCAGGATTGTCACATTAATATACATATCCGTTATCACATAAATAAATTACCATGTGGACAAGATTGTATAGATGTGTAGGTGAAATAAATTTTTTTTTTATTGTGTAATGTTAACTTATGGAGGTATATGACATATGGCATCAGAGCCCAGATACAGCACTGTGGCCTCTGGGTAAGACAATAAGAGATTAACAAATAATCATTTTCTTTATTACTCTTGAATGTTTTCTTACACAGGATCAGATTCTGAGAATAAAGGATATGAGGAGGGCAGAGAATACACCGCGACGACCTGGGTTGGGACAGGGCGTAACCGGTGCAGAAAATAACCCAGAATTGTGGGTACAACTGGGAGAAGAAGCCAGAATCACAAATCAAGCAATTCTGGAGACAGTGCAGGAGCTGAAGAATGAGATGGCTCGACTACGAGAGGATAACGCCCGATTGACAATGGAACAAGAACGAATTTTGAAAAGTTTGTCCGACAGACAAAATCAACTACCAGCTAATCCGAGTGCAAAACAGCAAAGAATGTCGGAGGAGCAGAACCATCACATGCCCCCTGAGGGATCAGAGGATCAGGAAGAACGCTCTGATAATGCATTTGAACAGCAAACTTCGAAAAGACAAAGGGTAGAATTACAAGGGGAATTCCGTAAGATTAAGCCACCACATTTTGACGGAGAACAAGAGGAAGCAGCTGAAGCATGGTTAATCAATATGAATAAGTATTTTCAGCTTTATGAATACGATCACAATCTTAAAGCACGACTGGCCATCTTTCAGTTGCAAGGAAAGGCTACCTTATGGTGGGAGGAGGTGAAGATCGTAAAAGGGGTTACCGAGCAAAACATAACATGGGACAACTTTCAAAGGTTCTTTAAGGAGAGGTATCTAACCGAACGCTTTTATGATGAAAAAGCCAGAGAATTTCAAGATCTACGATTGGGACAGTAGACTATGGATGAATTCATCACCCGTTTTACTTCCCTACTCCGCTACGTACCATATATAAGGGAGGAAAAAGCGAAAGTGCAGCGATTCGTTAGCAGTTTACCCCCGTATATGCGGGAAATAATTGAATTTGATAATCCAAAATCAATGGATGAAGTAATCCGCAAGGCTAGAATCTGCTATCAGCAAGGTAAACAGAAAAGGGAAACTACTAGCAGAAAATGGAATGAGAAGAAGAGTTTTAAGACAGTTGGCAACAACAAAGGGAATCGCAATAATGGAAATAAAGGAATTGGCAAAGGGACAAATAGCATATTTGCAGCCAGAACTACACCCAAGTTCAGATCTGCAAACGAGTCCAAGGCCAGTGAACAGCAAATCAGACTGGATAATGAAGGGATAGCAAGACCCCCTGTGCAGTGCTGGGGTTGTGGGGGACCTCACTACATTAAAAATTGCCCACAGCGAAAGGGAACTGAACAGTTATCCCAAATTCATGAAGCCTCAACCGTGGGCAAGGTGGGCCGAAGCGTACCCTGAATCAATGCAGCTTTAGAGGATCGACAGGCGGAATACCAACCGACCATGGTCGAGTTCGAAGGTAAAATTTCAAACCTTACCATATCTGTTTTGATTGACCCTGGGGCCACGCTAAGTTATGTGAACCCAAAAGTAGTGGAACGTTGTAATTTACAATCTGTTAAATTTAAAAACCCATGGTTAGTGCAATTAGCTACTGGAGCCAAGCGACGAGTAACAACCAAGATCAATGATTGCTCTTTTACTATAGCAGACCAGCCAATAACAGCTGACCTGAACATACTCCCTCTGGGCTCCTATGACATTCTAATTGGTATGGACTGGCTGGAGAAACATTGGTCATTAGTTGACTGCAAAACCAAAATTATTTATTACAGAGATCAACAAGGAAACAACAAAGAAATGCAGGGAATTAAGCGACCAGTGCAGGTTCGACTGATAACTGCAAATCAATTGGTAAAATGTGTACGAAAAGGCTGTCAAGTATACGCCATCCAAGTGGGTTATGCGAATTCTAAAGATAAGTCAGCAACTTTGAATAATATTCCTGTAATACAAGAATTTACAGATGTGTTTCCAGAGGAAATTCCAGGGCTGCCACCGCGAAGAAATATAGATTTTACTATAGAGTTGGTACCAGGGGCTGCACCAGTGTCACGAGCACCCTACAGAATGAGTGTACCTGAGTTGACAGAATTAAAAATGCAGTTGCAAGAATTATTAGAGAAGAATTACATCCGTCCTAGCGTGTCTCCATGGGGGGCCCTAGTATTATTTGTCAAGAAAAAAGACGGCACCCTCCGGATGTGTATTGATTATAGACAATTGAATAAGTTGACTATTAAAAACAGGTATCCTCTTCCCCGGATAGATGAATTGTTCGACCAAGTGAAAGGCGCGAAAGTATTCTCTAAGATCGATTTACGATCAGGCTACCATCAGATCAGAATTAAAGATGAAGACATCGCAAAAAAAGCCTTTAGAACCAGGTATGGGCACTATGAATTTGTGGTATTGCCGTTTGGGCTCACCAACGCCCCGACAACCTTCATGTGTTTAATGAATGGTATTTCCATCCTTATTTGGATCAGTTTGTGCTGATATTTATTGATGATATCTTAATTTATTCACGCACTATTGAAGAACATCATGAACACCTTCGAATAGTATTACAGACCCTTCGGGAACATCAACTGTATGCTAAATTTAGTAAGTGTGACTTCTTCAAAGAGGAGATTCAGTATTTGGGTCACGTAATCACAAAGGATGGAATTGCGGTGGATCCGGAAAAGATAAAAGCTATAATGGAATGGCCGGTTCCAAAAGATGTAGCAGATGTCCGATCTTTCATGGGGTTAGCTGGGTATTATAGAAGATTCGTGGAAGGTTTCTCTAAAGTGGCATTCCCCATTACCTCACTACAGAAGAAAGGGAAACTGTTTCATTAGACCCCAAATTGCCAGAAAAGTTTTGAGCAATTGAAGCATCTGCTCACCACAGCACCTATTCTGAGTATAGCAGATCCTAACAAGGATTACGTAGTGTGTACGGATGCTAGTAAAGAAGGATTGGGAGGGGTCTTGATGCAGGAAGGCAGGGTAATTGCTTACGAGTCTCGAAAACTAAAAGAACATGAGCAGAAATATTCTGCTTATGACTTAGAGTTGGCTGCCGTGATACATGCCCTGAAGATGTGGCGGCATTATCTCATGGGCAAGAAATTTTTGCTGCATACCGACCATCACAGCTTAACCAATTATTTCAGCCAACCTACCTTAAACGCTAGGCAAGCAAGGTGGGTGGACTTTGTAAGTGGCTTTGGCTTTGATATAAAACACTTGCAGGGGAAGGAAAATAAAGTAGCAGACGCCTTGAGCCGAAAAGTACAAAATTTGTATGAAGTTTCCATTAGTGGGTGGAAAAGCCCCTTCCTAGAAATTATAAAGGAGATTGCAGATCAAGATGCTGAATATCAGCAATTAAAATTGCAAATACAACAATCTGCTAGAGAAGACAACCAACAAGAATATGAGTTAGATGACGCTGGAAGGATTTATTTAAGGAAAAAGTTGTATGTACCAAATCAAAACGGAATTAGAAATCTGATTATGGATGAATTTCATGTTAGTCATTATGCGGATCATCCAAGTTATCAAAAGATGATAACAGCCATTCGGAAAGAGTATTTCTGGCCTGGGATGAAGAAAGACATTGTCGAATACCTGTCACAGTGTTTAGAGTGCCAACAGATTAAAGCAGAACACCAGCACCCAGCAGGACTGTTACAACCACTGCCAGTTCCAGAATGGAAATGGGAAATCATCTCCATGGACTTTATAATGGGATTACCCAAAACAAAAAAGAATAATGACTCCATTTTTGTAGTGGTGGACAAACTGAGTAAGGCTGCACATTTCATACCGGTGCAATCTACATATAAAGCTGCACAGATTGCTCATATTTTTATGCAGAATGTATTTAAGTTACATGGACTTCCAAAAACAATAATTTCCGATCGTGATGTGAAATTTACATCAGCATTTTGGAAGACATTGTTTGTTGAATTAGGAACTCAACTGAACTTCAGTACAGCATACCATCCACAAACTGATGGGCAAATGGAACGAGTGAATCAGATGGTAGAGGATATGTTAAGGGCTTATGTCATGCAACAACCCACAAGGTGGGAAGATTATTTACATCTGGTAGAGTTCGCGTATAACAATGGTTACCATACCTCAACACAGATGAGCCCATTTGAAGTTATGTACGGTCGGAAATGTCGTACACCCACCAGTTGGGGAGGACCGGAAGATAAATTGAGCCTAGGTCCTGACATGCTGAAGGAAATGGAAGAAATGGTGAAGAGGGTACGTGTTAACTTGAAAGCTGCCCAAGATAGGCAAAAGAACTTCGCCGATCGGAAAAGGAGATTTAAAGAGTTTCAGGTTGGAGACCATGTGTATATTCGAATTCAGGCCAAAAGAAGTACATTGCAGTGGAATGGGTGCGCCAAACTGGCACCCCGATATTGTGGACCCTTCGAAATTTTAGCAAGGGTCGGACCAGTAGCTTATCAATTGGCCCTGCCCAGTCACATCCGAATCCATAACGTGTTTCATGTTTCTGTCCTAAAGAAATATGTGTATGACCCTAAGCATGTAATCCGATGGCAAGAGATTCAGGTCGAGCCGGAAGGAGAGGTTCTGGTCGAACCGCTGAGCATTCTCGACCGGAGAGAAGTGCAGCTGCGGAAACGAGTTATTACCCAAGTTAAGGTGCAATGGCGACATTTTGGGCCTGATGAGGCCACTTGGGAAGATGAGGAATTAATGAGAAGAACTTATCCAGATCTGTTCGGGTCTGTGAGACACCAAGACGGTGTCCAATCTCAGGGGGAGGAGATGTAATGACCAAACATTTTACATAAATAAATTACTTATTTACCCCTGTGGTTGAATATAAAACAAAGATTATTATTTTCTTAAATTGATGGAAATATTAATTGTTAAAATTGGGTAATATGAATTACATAATTATGTGTACACAATAAATTCATATGAAAAGTTATTCTCTCTTCTTGCTGGATGATAAAAGAAAAACAGTTGCCAACATACAAGGGGAAACCCTAACTGTCTTCTCTTTTCCATGGAAAAAGTGAAAAGAGGAAGAGACCTGGGTTGTGAGAGAACAGACGGGGAAAAAGAAGGAAAAGGGCACTGAGCAAGAGGGAAAGGTGCTACGTCTGGTGAGGACCAGATAGCACAGGCACATTTGTGCTTTCTATTGTTGAGGCTGTGGTCGGCAAAGCTTGGGGGAGAGACGCAGTTCAGACAACTGGTCTCGTGGCTGGGAGGATATCAAGCATTCAAACACCTTCTACGTGCTGTAGAGGTGCAGAAGATAAAAGATTGAGATACACAGGTAAGTATTTGCAGTTTCCATTAACCTGGAAGATTAGCTATATGCTTAAGAATTTGATTCTATTTACTGTAAGTGTAAGTATTTGCAGTTTCCATTAACCTGGAAGATTAGCTATATGCTTAAGAATTTGATTATATTTACTGTAAGTGTAAGTATTTGCAGTTTCCATTAATCTGGAAGATTAGCTATATAATTTGATTATATTTACTGCAGGTATTGCTTTTTAGGCTGTAAGTTACAATCTAGGTGTTACTGAAATCAATACTGGAAATGAACAACGACGTTGTTATATTTATAAACATACATAGAGTAAAGAAAGAACAGGGAATGAGAATTTAACCATCATCCTGTACATTACTCTCTAGCAAGTCAAACTGTATTAAATAAAGAGACAGTAATTATAAGTGCAGGACTGGAACCGAATGGTTCCCGTCACCATTAATCAGGTATGAAAATAGGCATATAGAAACATACATATCTACGCTATGTAAATCATATTGGAAATAACTATATGTACCAGACGAGAATTCTATGAATAGAGACTGTATTATATCTAATATCTAAACCCGTATTAAAAGATGGGAACGAATCAACACGAAATACGTTACTGTATGTAGCAGTTACAGGGAACAGCACAGTGTAGAATAAAATATGTATTTCCAGGCCGAGAACAATACAAACCCTCTCAAGAATTAGTTTCGGTAAATGTTGCCAAGAAATCAAGCACAGTAATAAATTCACAATGTAAATACTTTGGACAATCGCCGGATATCATAATTGTAGCATTATGTGGCTATCCGCTTACCAGGAGAGTACCGCCTGGTAGCGTGGCACTCCAGTATGGTGCCAAGATAGGGAGTAATATAGCCTGAGGGTCCGCTCGGCGGATAAACTTATTAAATAACAAAGCAAGAAATAAATATTGAGGAGCTCGACCTGAGCATTCAACAGCTAATAACGAGGACAGTGGTAACCACGAAGAAGTGGAATTCATTACCAGGCCGTAACCGGCCGTTTCTTAAATCCACACATATGCATAACAGAGTCATGAATAAAAATCCAGCATGCGTTTATTAAACAATAACAAACAGTCTCACCATTATCAGCTCGTTTATACATACACATATCAAGTAACCCCATAACGGTGGTAAACCTTGGGAATGCAGGGCCGTTAGCCGAAACCCTCAGGAACAATTCATTAAAACAAAATAATAACAAGTGGGTAATTGGAAAAGATTCGATGGCTCGTATGGAGTGACACCGTAAGCTAATAGTACATAAACATATCAAATAGCAACAATGCGATAAGAACAGTAATAATTGAAGACCTGTTCGACAATTTGGAAATAAACCCAGTAAACTTGATGCATTAGCTGCGGCTCATAATACCGAATCATTACAGTACATCTTACTGAGAATCTGAATAAATTACAATATGGAATAGAGATAAACGAGTTGAGCTCGACCCCTTAGGCCTAAGCTTTCGGCGAATCCAGGTAAAGTCCATAACCGAATATAAACCTACAAATAATCTATACATCCGGCGACCTGGGCTTAAACCCTAGCACAATGATAAACAATGAACAAAAGGGGAGTTCTGTCAAGGTGAAGCCATTGCGTCAGGCTATGGTAGAACCAACAAGACCCTGATAAAGAAGAACACCAATAAGCCGGAACCCAAGATTGAAACAATCAGCAAAAGCCTCAGTGGTAGAATGCTTACCAGATTAGGGTATCGATGGTTGAATCCCTGATTCGTCCTCGGCATCGCGGCCTCATCGGTCTGCTACCCTGCGCCAATCGATATCAAATGGGGTAGTTAGCATATTCATAGAAATACAATGTAAAAAGAAAATGAAATAACACAGTAACGAGGTTGAAGGAGTTACGCATCACCTGGTTGCAGATGGGTTCAGGGCGAGAGACAGAGAGGGTCTCATCGCCTACCAAGCCGTCTCTGGAATACCTTCAAGGATACGGAATATTTGCACCAGGAGCGCCCACGCTAATGGCAACCTGGTGTGGTAGCAAGCCGGAGCAAGGGCTGCTCTGCGGAGCTGGAACAACCATGCAAATGACTGAGAACGAGTAAAGGAAACCTTATGTAAGTTCACCGCCAAGACACCTCAAGCCTCCACCGTTCGATTGCTAGAAATGATCCTAGCTGATGATTGCTGTGGGAATTCCAAGGAGCAGAATGGCGGGACTGTGGCATTAATGCTTCCAGCTACCAAGCCCAGAAGATCAGTGATGCGGATCGAAGGCGTGGATCGAGGCGCCAGGTGTCGCAAGCAGAACACCTCAACTTGCAGCCAAACGAATATCCAAGTATTATATAAAGTAACCAAGGACAATCAACGTCCTGTTATCTGCCAAAGGATAGATATGCAGGATTGTCACATTAATATACATATTCGTTATCACATAAATAAATTACCATGTGGACAAGATTGTATAGATGTGTAGGTGAAATAAATTTTTTTTTTATTGTGTAATGTTAACTTATGGAGGTATATGACACGAACATTTTAATATAGTCAATGTAATTCATAAATAAAATACTTCCATGTGAACATCAATGTAATTCATAGATAAAATACTTCCATGTCAACTATTTTCGTAAGGCATACATCAAAGGGACTCCATGTGAACTATTTATATATTCTACAAAATAATAGGAAAAATAAATAACTTTTTAAGGTTAACACATTTTAAATATTCTCATTATTGTACATTTTGGTCCTTTTCCAAGTGTATTTTTTCTATCAATTTTGTCTAAAATCCAACCAATATTTGATGGTTTTACAAGTTTAAATTCTGCAATCTACATAATCCAAGTGTCAAATGAAATTTTCAAGGCATTGAAACCATATATAGATTTAAAAATGTAATTTATATAATGAAAATTATCTTTCTATATATAACCTGTATAAATCCATCTTAACTATGGATTTACTAGAGTGATCAAACCAATTTTCATATTGTATGGTAAAAGAAATTTACACTTCAAAGGCTTTGTGTAATGCCCAGGAATTAATGTAAATATGAAAATTTACTGTAGTAAATGAAAGACTGCTGAAACTTTATTATCGGGTGAAATTTAATAATATTGTTTTTATTGTAATGAGCTTTTTTAAAAATTGGAACTTCCCAAGAAAAAGGGAAGGCCAGAGAGTTGTGAAACCCCCCGGAACCCTAACCGTTTTTTTTTCCCAACTAGAAGGTGGTTCCAGAGAAAAGAGTAAACGGGGGAAACGGACTCACTGTGCGGTAGAGGACCGACAGGGAGGCAGAAAGACAAAGTTTGCCAAGTCTGGTGAAGACCAGAGGGTAAGAGCGCAAGGCGCAGATAATTGTCAGGGACTGTTTGTCCTTGAGTAAGCCAGGGGGAGATTGGTCTCGAAAGACAATCTCATGGTCGGGTGGTTGGCTGATTGTAGCAAGCAGTGGTAATTTATTTCTGGGATTTCTTGTTGAACAATAACCAGGTACGAAGCATTAACCCACTCACTGAATTCTGTAGAAAAAAAAAAAAAACTAAGAGATTTCTCTCTGTAAATTATTTTTATCAAAGGATGCAGCCAGTAGCTGTACATAACAATATCCACAATAGAATTTAAGGTCCATCTTCTGAAAACAGATTTATAATTCTTATTAACTATTCAAAATCATCAATCTGTATTATGATGAACTGGGTTTATACATTAGTTCGGAAATAGGGTTACCATACCAGAATCACGATAACATTTCAGTACTTAATCCATATAACAATGGTATCAAAATTAACTGTAACCATGGCCGGGCACTCTGCTAAGGTAGGCACGGACTGAGGAAACTGTGGAAGGGGCATTCACCGCTCAGTGCTGTGCACTGGAAGCCAACCCAAACAAAGGACTATTAACATTACATTTTAACAGTATACAAAACAAAGTAACTGTGGGTAGCATGGCAAGGGCAGTATGGGTGGTACTATTATCGAAAATGCATTTCAACAATTTTAAAATAAATCATATAACATTCCTTTGCATTAAATGTAACATGCTAAACGATATTACGAGAACCACCATAATGCGGTAACCAATACTGTGCAAAGGTACCAAGAAAGGAGGCCATACGAGAGCAGTTCTGAGCCAAGTAGGCCAGACAGCACTCTGAGGCATAGCCATACCCTAATACCCCATCCATTACGTTATTGAAAAAACAGTAAAAGGAAAACCTCACGATTCAAGAAAGGTAGCAGCATGTAATAAACCCATGACTAAAAACGAAAACTGTACTCAACATTCATTTAGATTAACTGATATATGCTAATTCGGCGGGTCGAATTCGACACCCCAGAAAGAGAACAAAATCTCATCCAGGTCTGTATGTTTTCATAGGATTAACCCGTTTTAAAATAACTAGTTTAGGAACAGTAAGAAAACATGAACAAAGTCTGAAATTCTGTAACAGCGAACTTAAAAATGTATATATATACATTGCTGCAATAAAGAGATAAGCCATATCATGATATTGCACAGTCGTGCCAAAAGTATGAACCAGAGCAGAAGCTGGGAAATGACGGCCTTATATCAAAACTCCCGTAGCAGGGAATAACACTTTACTTAGACAAGAAAATGAAACAAACCCGGCATCTACCATATCTCTCAACTCAGTCGAGAATTACCCTTGGCAACATATCCAACTTTCATTATTCATAGATGATTCGAGGGCGACCGAAGGGAAAAACCTTTGCATACCTGGTATCCATGTTTCCGGAGGGTCTACCTTCAATTTCCATGGGCGTCCAACCTGTTATCGACAATAGTAGAAGTTTATTCATTTTGATATAATAGGAAAAAAAAATACAATGAATCAGTCTGAGGAGAGGAAGACCGCAACGACAAGCGGAGGTTACCTGGGTAGGCTGGAGCCTTGGTGGGCCTGTTAGCTCCTCGAGATAGTAATGGTCTGTCACCTTAAGACCCGAACACTGCGAACAAAAATGCGTACCAAGGTCACAAATATCAAAACGGAGTGGCCGAATAAAAAAAAAAAAATACAGAAGGAGAATACCTCACCAAGTTATTACTTGCAGAGAACAACGGACCTGGGGTGTCGGCGACAAGTCTGGTCTGAGATGGTTAACCTCCTGGGCAGCATGGCTCGAGCTCTCCAGAACTGGATGCACGAGGAATAACTTTCCCAAATGAACTGGGATAGAGTTTTGGAAAACACAAACCTGTGAATAGCCGTCGGATGGGAGGATGAAATCACCACCGTCGAAGGAGGCGGGATTACCCACAGTGCCATTTAATTCTGCCAGCCATGTACAGGACGGATGGCGAGAGTTAAATGCACCACCTCTCTGCCATGTGAAGTTGGATGGGTTGTTCGACCACCTGGTGCCGCGTGGACAGCAAGGACGTGCCATCCAAGCGGCAAAAATAAATGAGCCTCCAACGTTGGAAAAATTCCATTTCGTATTGAACAAGTTTAACATTAATATTTCCATTCCAATTATGCCAACGTGTTATGTGAGGCGGTGAGAAGTGTGTCCTTACCATGTAAAACCAATTTTTTTATTTTTTTTTACCGAGTTGGATTCGTTACAAGTTGTATCAGAGCCCAGTTTTCGAAACTGTGGCCTCTGGGAGCAAAGCAGTTAAATAGATTTATTTTATGTTACCTCTGTATTTTTAACTCTGAAAATAAAATAATAATAATAATAATAATAAATAAAATAAAATAAAATAAATAAAAAATAAAAAATAAAATAAAATAAAAATAAAAATAAAAATTTCCTAGAAGGAAAAACAGAAGACAATCAACATGAGAAGGGCAGGCAACGGACCCCACGGGTTCGTAGCAGGTCGGGGACCAGGAACAAGCCTTGGAAGAAACCCAGAGTTGTGGGTTCAGATTGGAGAAGAGACTCGTAATACGAACCATGCAATACTAGAGACGGTACAAGAGCTAAGGAACGAAATAACACGATTGCGAGAAGATAATGCCAGAATAACCATGGAGCAGGAAAGAATTTTAAAGAGTCTATCAGACAAACAGAATCAACAACCGCCAAATCCTAGTGCTGAGCAACAGAGAGTGTCGGAGGAAAAAAATCTCCACACAGAACCAAAAAGGTCGGAAGGAAGGAATGAAGAACAGGAGGAAAGATCTGATAATGCCTCTGAGCAGCAGACATCAAAGAGGCAGCGGATTGAACTGCAAGGTGAATTCCGCAAGATCAAGCCGCCGCATTTTGATGGAGAACAAGAGGAGGCAGCGGAGGCATGGTTAATTAATATGAACAAATACTTTCAGCTGTATGAATATGATCACAACCTTAAGGCATGCTTAGCTATCTTCCAATTACAAGGAAAGGCCACCTTATGGTGGGAGGAAGTCAAGATAGTGAGAGGCATAAGCGAGCAAAATATTACCTAGGACAAATTTCAGAAATATTTTAAAGAGAGGTATTTGACAGAATGGTTTATGATGAAAAAGCAAGAGAATTCCATGATTTACGTTTGGGGCAGCAGACCATGGACGAATTTATCACTCGCTTTACATCGTTACTTCGTTATGTACCCTACATTAAAGAGGAAAAGGCTAAAGTGCAAAGATTTGTCAGTAGTTTACCCTTGTATATGAGGGAAAGGATTGAATTCGAAAACACAAAGACAATGGATGAAGTCATACGTAAGGCCAGAATTTGTTTCCAGCAAAGTAAACAGAAAGGAGAGGTTCCAGAAAAAAGGGGACCTGATAAAAGAAACAACAGATTTGCTGGAAATGGTAAAGGGAGTCGCATTGGAAGTAATAGGGGTTTCGCGAAAGGACAGAACAATAGAATTTTTCAGAAAAATTTACTCAGGTCAAGGCCAACCGGTGAGTTAAAAACCAGTGAGCCTCTTAGTAAATTAGACAGTGAGGGAACAGCAAGGCCTCCCGTGCAATGTTGGGGTTGTGGCGGGCCCCATTTTGTTAAGAATTGTCTGCAACAGAAGGGAACTGATCATATCTCCCAGATTCAGGAAGCATCGACGGTTGGTGACATGGGACGAAGTATACCCCGGATTAATGCTGCCTTGGAAGACCGTCAGGCAGAATATCAGCCGACTATAGTGGAACTTGAAGGTAAAATTCTAGACTTTTCTGTAACTATTTTAATTGACCCAGGCGCCACATTAAGTTACATTAGTCCTAAGGTGGTAGAGCACTATAAACTGCAATCTATAAAATTCAAGAATCCTTGGCTGGTACAACTAGCTATAGGGGCCAAGAGACGAGTGATTGCTAAAGTCACTGACTTCCCCTTAAAAGTAGCTGGACAGCCAGTAACAGTAGACTTAAATGTGCTTCCCCTAGGCTCTTACGACATTCTAATCGGCATGGATTGGTTAGAAAAACACCGGTCCCTCGTCAACTGTAAAACCAAGGCTATTTATTATAGGGATGAGCTGGGAGTATAGTAGGAAATGCAAGGAATTAAGCGGCCAGTGCAAGTTCGGCCAGTAACCGCATCTCAGTTAGCAAAATGCATCAGGAAGGGGTGTCAAATTTATGCCATCCAAGTGGGCTATGCAGACTCAAAGGACAAAACAGCCTTGTTGAATAACATCCCTGTAATACAAGAATTTGTTGATGTATTTCCCGAAGAGATCCTTGGACTACCACCTAAGAGGGATATAGACTTTACTATTGAGTTGGTACCAGGGGCAGCGCCAGTATCACGAGCACCCTATAGAATGAGTGTACCTGATTTGACAGAATTAAAAAAGCAGTTACAGGAACTGCTAGATAAAAATTATATTCGCCCGAGTGTGTCTCCATGGGGAGCCCCAGTGTTATTCGTTAAGAAAAAAGACGGAACTCTTCGCATGTATATAGATTATCGTCAGCTGAACAAGCTGACCATAAAAAACAAGTACCCGCTACCTCGGATTGATGAACTTTTTGATCAAGTGAAGGGTGTGACAGTGTTCTCCAAAATCGATTTGCGATCAGGTTATCACCAGATCAAGATTAAGGAGGAGGACGTCACTAAAACAACTTTCAGAACAAGGTACGGACATTATGAATTTGTGGTGCTACCTTTTGGGTTAACTAACGCAACAGCAACTTTCATGTGCTTGATGAACAACATATTTCATCAATATTTGGATTGATTTGTACTGATATTCATTGATGATATCCTGATATACTCCCGCACCATGGAAGAGCACAAGGAGCACCTTAGATTGGTACTGCAAACTCTCTGAGAACATCAGTTGTATGCTAAGTTTAGCAAGTGCGACTTCTACAAGGAAGAAATACAATATCTGGGTCACATAATCACAAGGGAAGGGATTGCAGTGGACCCTGAAAAGATAAGGACCATAATGGAGTGGCCTGTACCGAAAGATGTAGCAGACATCAGGTGTTTTATGGGGTTAGCAGGTTATTACAGGCGATTTGTGGAAGGTTTCTCAAGGGTAGCATATCCTATTACCTCCTTACAAAAAAAAGGAAAGGCCTTCAAATGGACCCTGGAATGCCAAAGAAGTTTTGAGCAACTTAAACATCTGCTCACCACGGCACCCGTTTTGAGCATAGCAGATCCTCATAAACGCAAGCAAAGAAGGTGTGGGAGGAGTGCTGATGCAAGAAGGTAAAGTAATTGCCTATGAATCTAGGAAACTCAAGGAGCATGAACAGAAGTATTCTGCTTATGATTTAGAGTTGGCTGCCATCATACATGCACTAAAGATGTGGCGACATTATCTTATGGGAAGGAAATTCTTGCTGATGATTGACCACCACAGTTTGACCAACTATTTCAGTCAACTCACTCTGAACGCTAGGCAAGCGCAGTGGGTCGATTTCCTCAGCAGTTTTGACTTTGAAATTAAACATCTGAAAGGGAAAGAAAACTGAGTGGCATATGCCTTAAGTCGAAAGGTGCACTTCTTGTATGAAATTTCCTACAGTAAATGGAAGAGCCCCTTCGAGGAAATGATAAAAAAGACAGCAGAACAAGATACTACGTACCAACAATTAAAACAACAAGTACAACGATCTGATAGCGAGGAGAATCAGCAAGGATATGAAGTAGATGACGCTGGAATATTGTACTATAAGAAAAGGTTATATGTACCTGATCAAAATAGCATTAAAAATCTGATTCTCGATGAATTCCACATCAACCACTACGCTGGACACCCCGGATATCAGAAAATGATTACTGCAATTTGAAAAGAATACTATTGGCCGGGAATGAAAAAGAATGTGGCTGAGTATTTGGCACGGTGCTTGGAGTGTCAACAAATTAAGATAGAACATCAACATCCAGCGGGGTTACTGCAACCACTACCCATTCCGGAATGGAAATGGGAAACCATTTCTATGGACTTTATAACAGGGCTGCCTAAGACAAAGAAGAATAACGATTCCATTATGGTAGTGGTAGACAAGTTAAGCAAAGCAGCACATTTTATACCTGTGAAATCCACCTATAGAGCCGTATAGATCGCCCATATTTTCATGCAGAATGTGTTTAAATTACATGGGCTTTCGAAGATAATAATTTCAGATCATGACGTGAAGTTCACGTCGGCCTTTTGGAGGACGTTATGTGCAGAATTGGGAACGCAGCTAAATTTCAGTACAACGTACCATCCCCAGACTGATGGACAAACAGAGCGGGTGAACCAAGTAGTTGAAGATATGTTACGAGCATATGTGATGCAGCAACCAACGCAATGGGAGGAATATTTACACCTAGTTGAATTTGCATATAATAACGGATATCATACTTCGCTACAAATGAGTCCCTTCGAAGTATTGTATGGACGGAAATGCCGCACACCCTCAAGCTGGGGGGCCCTGAAGACAAATTAAGATTGGGGCCAGAGATGCTCAAGGAAATGGAGGATATGGTGAAAAGGGTATGCTCTAATTTAAAAGCCGCTCAAGATAGGCAAAAGAACTTTGCTGATCGGAAAAGGCGATTCAAAGAATACCAAGTCGGCAACCATGTTTACGTAAGGATTCAAACCCGAAGGAGTACACTGCAATGGAGTGGGTGTGCCAAGTTGGCACCCTGATATTGTGGACCATTCCAAGTCTTGGCAAGAATCGGGCCAGTGGCTTACCAGCTCGCCCTGCCAAGTCACATCTGAGTCCACAATGTCTTCCATGTTTCTATATTGAAAAAATATGTTTATGACCCTAAACATGTGATCAGATGGCAAGACATACGGGTAAGGATTAACTCTAGTAGACTGGTCTAAAGGTTTTCTTTACAAGAGACTGATGTATAATATTTCATGTTGCAGGTCTAACCAGAAGGAGAAATCTTGGTAGAGCCACTGAACATTCTCGACCGGAGAGAAGTACAGTTGCGGAAGCGAGTTATTACCCAAGTTAAAGTGCAATGGCAGCACTTTGGGCCTGATGAGGCCACTTGGGAAGATGAAGAACTCATGAGAAAGGCTCACCCGGAGATGTTCCTAGTTAACGGACATCGGGACGATGTCCAATTTCAGGAGGGGGAGATGTAATGCCCTGGAATTAATGTAAATATCTAAATTTACTGTAGTAAATGAAAGACTGCTGAAACTTTATTATCGGGTGAAATTTAATAATATTGTTTTTGTTGTAATGATTTTCTTTTTTAAATTGGAACTTCCCAAGAAAAAGGGAAGGCCAGACAGTTGTGAAACCCCCGGAACCCTAACCATTTTTTTTTCCCAACTAGAAGGTGGTTCCAAAGAAAAGAGGAAACGGGGGGGGAAACGGACTCACTGTGTGGTAGAGGACCGACAGGGAGGAAGAAAGACAAAGTTTGCCAAGTCTGGTGAAGACCAGATGGTAAGAGCACAAGGCACAGATAATTGTCAGGGACTGTTTTTCCTTGAGTAAGCCAAGGGGGAGATTGGTCTCGAAAGAAAATCTCATGGTCGGGTGGTTGGCTGATTGTAGCAAGCAGTGCTAATTTATTTCTGGGTTTTCTTGTTGAACAACAACCAGGTATGAAGCATTAACCCACTCACTGATTTCTGTAGAAAAAAAAAACTAAGAGATTTCTCTCTGTAAATTAATTTTATCAAAGGATGCAGCTAGTAGTTGTACATAACAATATCCACAGTCAAATTTAAGGTCCATCTTCTGAAAACAGAGTTATAATTCTTATTAATGGAATTCGATGATAGTACTTTTAACCGGAAAAAGAAAAAGAAAAAGAAACAATTGACATTGTGATTTAACTATGCAAAATCATCAATCTGTATTATGATGAACTGGGTTTATACATTAGTTCGGAAATAGGGTTACCGTACCAGAATCACGATAACATTTCAGTACTTAATCCATATAACAGTGGTATCAGAATTAACTGTAACCATGGACGGGCACTCTGCTAAGGTAGGCACGGACTGAGGAAACTGTGGAAGGGGCATTCACCGCTCAGTGTTGTGCATTGGAAGCCAACCCAAACAAAGGACTATTAACATTACATTTTAACAGTATACAAAACAAAGTAACTGTGGGTAGCATGGCAAGGGCAGTATGGGTGGTACTGTTATCGAAAATGCATTTCAGCAATTTTAAAATAAATCATATAACATTCCTTTGCATTAAATGTAACATGCTGAACGATATTACGAGAACCACCATAATGCGGTAACCAATACTGTGCAAATGTACCGAGAAAGGCGGCCATACGAGAGCAGTTCTAAGCCGAGTAGGCTAGACAGCACTCCGAGGCATAGCCATACCCTAATACCCCATCCATTACGTTATTGAAAAAACAGTAAAAGGAAAACCTCACGATTCAAGAAAAGTAGCAGCATGTAATAAACCCATTACTGAAAACGAAAATTGTACTCAACATTCATTTAGATTAATTGATATATGCTAATTCGGCGGGTCGAATTCGACACCCCAGAAAGAGAACAAAATCTCATCCAGGTCTGTATGTTTTCATAGGATTAACCTGCTTTAAAAATGTATATATATACATTGTTGCAATAAAGAGATAAGCCATAACACGATATTGCATAGTCGTGCCAAGAGTATGAACCAGAGCAGAAGCTGGGCAACGACGACCTTATATCAAAACTCCCGTAGCAGGGAATAACCCTTTACTTAGACAAGAAAATGAAACGGACCCGGCATCTACCATATCTCTCAACTCAGTCGAGAATTACCCTTGGCAACATATCCAACTTTCATTATTCGTAGATGATTCGAGGGCGGCTGAAGGGAAAAACCTTTGCATACCTGGTATCCCTATTTCCGGAGGGTCTACCTTCAATTTCCATGGCCGTCCAACCTGTTATCGACAATAGTAGAAGTTTATTCATTCTGATATAATAGGAAAAAAAAATACAATGACTCAGTCTGAGGAGAGGAAGACCGCAACGACAAGCGGAGGTTACCTGGGTAGGCTGGAGTCTTCGTGGGCCTGTTAGCTCCTCGAGATAGTAATGGTCTGTCACCTTAAGACCCGAACACTACGAACAAAAATGCGTACCAAGGTCACAAATATCAAAACGGAGTGCCCGAATAAAAAAAAATATACAGAAGGAGAATACCTTGCCAAGTTATTACTTGCAGAGAACAACGGACCTGGGGTGCCAGCGACGAGTCTAGTCTGAGATGGTTAACCTCCTGGGCGGCATGGCTCGAGCTCTCCAGAACTGGATGCGTGAGGAATAACTTTCCCAAATGAACCGGGACAGAGTTTTGGAAAACGCAAACCTGTGAATAGCCGTCGGATGGGAGGATGAAATCACCACCGTCGAAGGAGGCAGGATTACCCACAATGCCATTTAATTCTGCCAGCCATGTATAGGACGGACGACGAGAGTTAAATGCACCACCTCTCTGCCATGTGAAGTCGGATGGGCTGTTCGACCACCTGGTGCCGCGTGGACAGCAAGGACGTGCCATCCAAGCGGCAAAAATAAATGAGCCTCCAACGTTGGAAAAATCCCATTTCGTATTGAACAAGTTTAACATTAATATTTCCATTCCAATTATGCCAACGTGTTATGTGAGGCAGTGAGAAGTGTGTCCTTACCATGTCAAACCAGTTTTTTTTTTTTTTTTTTTACCGAGTTGGATGTTACACTTTGAATTCTCCACTTTTGATAAACCTATAATTAAGATCAATTTAAAAGTGATCTAATTTTTGGTAAAATTAATTAATTAATTTTAATTAAATATTTTATTATTTTAATCTTGAATTAAAACTAATTTTTATTTAAAAAAACATTTATGATAACATTTTATGTTAAAGTTTAAACTCATTGGGTCCCTAGCTACTATAAAGCCCACCTACAATATGAAATGTTGTAATGTATGGTAAACATTACTATAATTTATCAAATAAAAAATAAAAATTTCCCATATATATAAAATTTATTGTATTTATGTGGAATATAGCATATTTATAAAAAAAATTGAACTAATCTAAAGCCATTTTAACCAATTCTGAAAACAAATCCTAAATTAAAATAAATATAATCTAATCATAACGCAACAAAAATATTTATAATTACAATCTATATTATTATTTGTAATATATAAAAATGTTTTTCTATAATTGAAACATATCGTTTTCATACGAAAATAAAAAGGTACTAATCACCGTAGTACAATTATCCTATAACTGAAACATACTGTTTTCATACGAAAATAACAATTAATTTATTGGTATACAAGGCAATATTGCATCAAATAACTGTCTTTAATGAAAAAATATTCCATCAAACCAATGGATACAGTCATAAATCATTGTATTGTCTTATCTACATAAGGATGTGATAGGCACGCCCTCAACCATAAATCTTTTCTATTTTACTATTTCTGAACTTTATAATATTATATTTTATTAGGCACACCCTCAACAATAAATCTTTTCTATTTACTATTTCTAAACTTTATAATATTATATTTTATTATTTTCAGTCCACTCGTCGAACAAACAATCCCCTCAATCATTTCAATTTTCAAGGAGGAAATGAATTTACGCAATGGGCATCTCCATCCCGATGTCGGGAACATCTCGATAACATTTTGATTTTATTTTAAAATCACAATTATTTCGCATAATTTATATTTACTGATTTTTAAAAATATTTTTATAGTATGTAAATTTTGCTAACATTCACCAATTTTTTTACCAATATTTTCCAATTTTTATAATTTTATAATTTTTCCCTTACCAATTTTATCCCGATACTAATATTCGCGACATTAGTTAAAACACAAATTTCCAGAACATTGGTTAAAAAATAAATTTCATGGAGTAGTCATCTCATTTGGCCCACTCTTCACATGCTCAGAGAATTCTTTTAATTATTGAAATGTACTCTGTGAAATGCATTGTTTGAGATAGGGTCACGTGTATCTGTCGGAGTTTCTATATTTGTAAAAATCACGAGCATCAACACAAAATATACCCTCACTATACAATGTCTCCGTGCACTCGGGCTCTGGGTTTCATCGAATAATTATGGGGATAAACACACGGCGTTCGATTCAAGAAATTCCAATACTGATAAATGCTTTAAACAGTAATGTAAATAAATCTCAGATAAAGGAGGATCTTCACAAATTAAGATACAGACAAACATTTACATCATTATATAATTTTACCCTCTTGTGAATTAGTTAGGAATTGTATTACTTAAGCAAACTATTACAAGTCTATAATTATTGGTTTATCATTTATAGAGAATTCATTCAGAAAATCCTATGACACAAATATATTTTTTCTTTTAAAAATATTAATATCAAATTTAAATTCTGTTTTTGAAAATTTGATGGGAAGTGTATTATTTTAAACAAGCTATTATAACTTTATAGTTATGAATTTGTTATTTAGGAAATTTAAAATTTTTATTAAAATCATCAAATCAATGGAAATATAGTGTTTATATTGAGTTTAAGTTTATTTTAAAAATTACAACAACGTTAACAAGTTTATATAATCACAAAAAACTCAAAAAATCTAAAAATAGAAACACCATTTAAGTAGTGGGAGAGTCCACTTGGGTAGGAGGTAGATCACATTCTTCTTTATGGTTGCTATGTAAATCTAAATTAGTAATTTTATTAGCTAGCAATGAAATTTTGTTGTCTAATGTGGCAAAATGCATTTGCAATACATCCATGTTGAGCTTCATTGTGCTCAATTGAAACTTTTCCCATGATGGTTTTGATCTTCCTATATATAACCATTGTTTGATGGTTTTGATCTACCCATAAATAACCATTGTTTGCATGTACTAACTCTGTCAAGGGCAAGTTCTCCCGGTATTTGGAATCCCTGTGCTACATTCTCTTCTAACTCAGTATCAAAAGGAAACCACCACTCAACTATGGCCTCCTGCTGGACCATGTCCATCTCTTCTCTAGTTGCATGAGAGGTATGCTCCCAATAGTGAGCTACTAAGACTTCCACATTGCCTTAACCCTATGTGTGGGACAAGGTCCCTCCTTCCTCTACTTCTTAATGATTGTAAGAGGATTTGTGTACTGAGAATCAAGATAAGAATTAGACAAGGTCCCTCCTTCCTCTACTTCTTAATGATTGTAAGAGGATTTGTGTACTGAGAATCAAGACAAGAATTAGATGAGTTTTAAAAATGCCAACTAGTGGAGCTAGTCTGAAAGCACTCTAGCTTGCTAGTACCCCATTGAGAGGGACACACTTTAGAAGGGGAAGTGAAGCCCGACTCAAATGTAGCTAAATAGGAGATAAATATCCAGAAGATCAATATACAAATTGAAAAAGGGTGAAATTGGGAGGAGAGAGCAAGGGGATTTTGTGAAGAATGGAATCAATATGAGATCACGACTAGACTAGAAGAGGCTACAAGAAATCCATGGATACTCAGGGTAATTTACCCAAATGAAGCTCAGAACAAGGTGTTTTTCTAAATTCACATGTCTGTTAAAAATGTTAAACCATAATTCTCAAGTGACAACCATCTTGGATGAAGCTCAGAACAAGGTGTTTTTCTAAATTCACATGTCTGTTAAAAATGTTAAACCATAATTCTCAAGTGACAACCATCTTGGATGAAGCTCAGAACAAGGTGTTTTTCTAAATTCACATGTCTGTTAAAAATGTTAAACCATAATTCTCAAGTGACAACCATCTTGGTTGAAGCACTATGCCTTTCTAAATTCACATGTCTTTTAAAAATGTTAAACCACAATTTTCAATTGACAACCATCTTGGTTGAAGCACTACTAATCCAAACTAGAATATAATAATGTTCATGTACATCACATAGGCATGCAAGAAGTAATTGAAATGACCACCCTTAAATGGTTTGGTAATCCAACTAAAACTCATGTCAGTAACTTCACCATTTTTTGAGTTTAGACTTCTATGATCCATATTAATAATAACAAATTCTTT
>APFE030897100.1:53469-64100 GCA_000404065.3 Pinus taeda | reverse complement strand
TTTAATAAATAACATAATGAAAATATGGAGGGAGATTATGAATAATAATTTAGAGATGGCTATTAAAAATTTGAAAGTTTTTAGGTTTTTAATTAATTTTTATATGTTTTGATGTTATTAGAGTGGTAAGTATTTTTAGATCAATTGAAAAATATATTATTCAGTAAGTTTTTTTTATATTTATAAGCTATTATTTATTTCTAAATAATGTTATCAATTAACAAGTTTTTTTTGGAAGCTGCTTTATTTTCATGTTGATTTTGAAAAATAATGATGAAAATTCATTAAATATTTTTCAATCATATCACTAAAAACTAAATATCATAATTATAAAAAAAAATAAAAACCATGTTGTAATGCAAAAGTGGTCATGCAACATCACCTCTCCCTTTTAGAATTCAAATTCAAACATTTTTTAACCATGACATTAAAAACCAAATATCCTTATTACTAAAAAAAAGCTAAATACCAACACTATATATATAAGATATATATAATGATTAAAAAACAACATACATATTTTTATTTAATTATTAGTTATTTATTTTAATATAATTTTGACATTCATGAAGGAGATAAATTACCTGATTTATTTTTTTTAAATTTTTATTATTTATATTATAATAATATATATTCACCAAAACAAATTTAGAAATTAAAAATTATTAGCATATTTTTAAAATATATTAATTTAAATTTATTCTATATATTATAAAATATAAAAATTTACATTTTAATTTAAATTTTATAAAAAAGATTAGAAAAAAGAATAAAAACAAATGAAAACTAGGCCAAAGAAAGCATTGCGGGGCATTACCTTGGCTACAATGGTTTTCTATTGTCTTTATTTTTGTTTGTTGTTGTTGTTGTTCACTTATATAGCAAAATAAAATGCAATATTATAGATGTTTTAAGCATTCTCATAGTTTTTATAGGTCTTTCACATATGTGTTTTTATATAATCATATACATATTTCAAAAGTTTCCAAACTCAAGATAGTGATTTATTATGTTGTACTATCCACAAACTTTCGAGAGAGATTGAGCTTTTACATTTCAGGAAAAGAGCAACCATTATCCATGTGAATCTTGATTGTCACTAATCCTTTCTAGCAACCAGTTTTTAGAAAAATGTCCAGAGGAGGATAATTCCACAACAATTATATATATTATATATACAAACCCTTAAAATTTAACATCCATATTTTGTGTTTCCTAAAAAGTGCCAAGTGCAATTGAGACCTATAGCCAAAATAGAGGAGTTTGTGAACATCAAGAAAGACCCCTTGTATGTTTCCATTTGCACTGAAAAAAGTTGATGACATAAGTTATTATCAGATTTAGCGGCTAACTAGAGGAGAAAAATGCCAAGAGAAAACATCGTGCTTATATGCCTAAGATAATCCACAAAGAAGGGAGGGAAACAATTATTCCCAAGGGCATAACTAGAGAAAGTTGAGCACGCCTTACCTGGTGTCTTTGATTTCCCAGTGGCATTTAGTCAATGCTATCCCTCTTTTCAAAACAATATTAGTTTCCTGATTTATTTCCCTGTATACATGAGAGAATGAAATGTGTGAGAAGTATCTAATCTTGTTGGAGATGTTTTGAAAAAGAGGAAGGAGAGTATAGTTTTTAAGATGATTTTTCCCATTCATTCAGTTGATCACATTTAAAGAGTCCCCATATACATATAGCTCATTGATAAGCAAGAATTCAACCAGTTGGGGAAGAAGTTTGAGTGCAAACAATTCTGCAAAATTATTAGATGATGGTCCAATATTGCATGAAAATGAGAAAATATGATGCTCTGATAGATGGATGGGCCCCTATAGCCTTCCCAAAGAAGGAATTAAGCTAGCTTCCCCATCAAAGTAATCCCAAGGTTGATCATTTTGAATGGAATTTTTTGAGTGATGATGGTTTGGAATATTCAAAAGTTTCTTGGGAAATGATTCCTGCAAGACTAAGTTGTTACACAACACTCTGATATATGATTTTCATTGGTCTTCATGTATGGTGGCATTTCGCTCAAGCCAAATACCCCAAGAAACCACTATAGGTAGAGCTTTTAGAATTTCCTTTGGATTTTTGTTCATCCAATCTTGTAAGCAAGCCTTACTGTGATTCCACTCGAGGAGCAGTATGCTCCTTCACTCTTATGAATTTGTTTCTAGACATGTTGAGTGAAAGGGCAATGAATAAAAATGTGAGGGATGGATTTCGCCTCTTAGAGGCACAAAGAACATATACTTGGGCCTATGAAAGATCTTTTTTGAAGAAAATCCCATGTGGGAGCCTTGTTTCTAAGGAGGAGCCACATAAAAAGCTTGGATTTTAGTGGGCATGAAAATTTATAGAGCTTCTTGGACCACCAAGGAGGTGGAGGCCTACTTTCACATTGTGCAAGCATCAAGCATATGAACTTTGGGTTGTAGTGACTAGATGGGGCCACAAACCAAACCAAAGTATCCTAAGAAGGGGATAGAGAAATGAGACATTGTCTTAACAAGTCCATATAGTTAGACCATTCATGTGTAAGGTGATCTTCAATGTGAAGCTCATTTTCATCTTTCTAAGTTTACATACCAAAGAAAGTTATCCCTATTTGAGACCTAGTGAAGGTAGAAAGATCCTTTATCATTTAAAGTTTGAACTAGATGCTCTGAAAGGATGTGTGATTCATTGCTACCAATCTAGGAATCCTTTCTAATAAGAATATTTGTTCCATTACCCGATGTAATAAGTTCCACAGAATTTATGATAGCTCTCCATATAAACAATTTGTTAGGGGATGACTTTCGTGGAGATCCTATCCAATATGGCATGGAGGTTGGGGAAATGTATTTATGTTCCATGATTTGAGACTAAAGACTTGATCCATTGATCATCTTCCAAGTTCCCTTGGTCACCAGAAACCTTGAGAACCAAGAGAGATTCTTCAGACCCCAACACCCAAGGGCTTTCAGAATGGTTATAGAGGGCTAAGCAGCCATGGAAAAGAGTTTTCTATCCTACTAACTCACCCATAAATATCTCAAATAGATTTTCTTGATTTTATTTAGGTTGCCTTTTGGAATCCAGGTGAGAGAGGCCTAATAAACCAGAATAGCTTCTAAAACATATTTGTGAAGAACCAACCTTCCAACTCTAAAGAGCCATTTACTACACTGACTTCTCATTTTAAGCTCCACTTTTGCAATGAAACAGGCCCATTCATCTTTCATATAGTTTTATGGTTTTAGCATAAAACCCAAATAGTTTAAAGGGCCTCAAAATGGAGGAGGAAATTTTCAGAGAATCCCCTGGAAAAGCTCATCTTCTCCTTGATCAAGTGCACTTCCAAGTAGGGTCGATTTTTCATGATTTATCTTCATTTCAATAACTAAGGAGAAGGTGTCTAATATATCGTGTATAGTTTCAAGGCTTTCATAGTTCAAATCTAAAAAAATATGATATAATCAATGAATAAGAGATAAGTGAGGGAGCCTATTTGCGAGATTGAGATACCTTTTATTAGATGTCTTCATTTTGCATCCAAAATGGCTCTACTTAGGTCTTCCACAACCTGGACGAATAAAAGAGGGGACAAAACACATCCATGTTGAAGCTCCCTTTGGGGGTTGAAGAAGGGGAAGTAGAGTCATTAATTAATAAGGCCATAGAGGAGGAGTTGATACAACTGTATATCTAGTCAACAAATTGTGTATTAAAAACGAAATGAAGTAACAATAGTTTGATATAGAGTGAGTCCACCATATCAATTTATTTTGAAAGATCTACTTTGTAGATATTGGCCTATTGTTTTTGTAGGTGAAGGGAGTGAATTCACTCTTGAGATAAACCAATAGCCTTGTGGATTTGGCGATCTTTTAGAAACCTAAATTGCTCAAGGGAAATTTACTCTGAAAGAATGGGCTCCATTAATAGAGTAATAATCTTCGAGATGATTTTATAAATAGAATTGCAAAGTGAGATCAATATGAATTTTTCAAAGGAATTAACCTTTTTATATGTTGGAATGAGGGCCAAGAAAGTATAATTGAAAGGTTCTAGGATCCTTCCATTTATTCTATAGTACTCTATGACTTCCTTCGAGTCCCCCCAATGAAGTTAAAGCAAGCCAAATGAAATTCAATGGGGAGTCCATCTAGGCTAGGAATTTTTTCCTTTCAAAAACTCTTCAAAACCATTTCAAGCTCCTCTTTAGAGACCACCCTCACAAGATCCAAGTTTTCTTTTTCATTTACAAACCTTGGGAAGAATCCAACCATTCAAGGGATTTTATCTATATTTGCGCAATCATTTTTCAAGATGTCTCTAAAATAAGAGTATCATTCGTCAGCAATGTCCTTGAAGGTAGATGTTATTTAGCCATCAAATTTTGTAATTTCCTAGATAGTATTTATTTCCTTTCTGTGATTTACCACTCTATGAAAAATCTTAGTGTTTTCAACCCCATATTTGAGCCATAAAGTTATTCGTTTCAGCCTCCACTCATTTTCCTTATTAAGAAAATTTTCCACTTTTTTTTCCTCAAGAGATTTTTGGGATTTTTTACGTTCTTCAGAAAAGGTAGAATGATCAGTGTTTGCAAGAAGGGCCCAAAACCTCTTCTCTTTTTCATAAACAAGTTTTTCATCCCTATATATTTTTTCTGTTGCCAAAATGGATATGGCTTCTTTTGATCTTTTCAATTTCTCTTGAAACTAAATGGAGGGTGAGGAACCAAGGTTTAAATTGTAGGAAACCCAAGACTCCCTGATTTTTTCTGTTAGGGAGGGATGTTCCACTCATCCTTGTTTTAGATTGAAAGGGTTCATTGGCTTATCCGGCCCTAAGTTCATATCTAAAGTCATAGGATTATGATTAGATTCCCCTATATAGGCTACCCATTATCTGATTTGTAAATTTTGATCTAGGAGGCTCTCATAGATGAGAAAACAATCCAACCTCTTAGTAATGTGATCATTCTCAATTATGTTGTTTGACTAGGCGGGAAGGAATTTTGAAGGGATAATTTCCATCAAACCCAACAAATCAAGATTGTTCACAAAATAATCAACTAGGGGATCAACTCGGGTTGAAGGCCCACAACTTTCTAAATGACCCAAGGTAACATTTAGATCGCCCCAATACACAATAGATAAGAGCCAAAGTAGGGAAATCTGAAAATGATTTTCCATAAGGGCTTCCTGTCAGCATAAGGCCCATACATATTTAGATTGGTGAAAGAAAATCCATAGTCTCTATCAATAAGAGATGTATCCAAACAAGAAGAGGAAGCCTAGGCCACATATATCAGAGGAGGGAGGTTATGATTGAGGGCTCATTATGGGATGGTATCAAAGGAGGGACCCCTCCATCATAATTTCTCAGAGAAAAATAATCTAAGGGGAGGGAGTAACATCTAGTCTTTTAACAGCCAGAGATTTGTTGGTCGAGTTCACCAAAACCTAATGTTCCAAGTGAGAATTCTCATCTTGATACCTTGGCAAGGGCTAAAGCTCTAAGCACGACAAGGATGGTTTTATACTTTCGTGATTTCTACTTCGTTGATGCTTATTTCATAGCAAGAGAAATGAGGGATTTCTACTCCTACCTGAGCTAGTTGGTAAGGGTTCATCCAGAATCCCTAGACTTTCACCCGATTTAGGAACAAAATTATTCAAATATAATTCCTTGAAATCGTTATGGGCAGCCAAATAATGGAATTTGTATGGATGAGAGGTCATGTGGGACTATGGAGCAAGAGATGCACCCGATAGCAATTCCAGATTTGAGATGGGGGGAAAAATATTTGAGGGGGAAATAAGGGAACATGAGGAATAGTGGGAGAGGGAGGGGAAAATATAAGTTTTGTAGAGAAAAAATTAAACATGAGACAGAGGGAACATGAGGGGAAACCTTCAAAGTGGGCGAAGAAACAAAATCAAAATTAATAGATGAAGGATGGAGGGATGTATTCATACCTGGCTTGATTCCTTTTTTGGCCACGTTCTCCTGGTCCTGATCCAAGGGGGGTTCCAATGATTCTACGGGAACCTCTTGATTTGAAATTTCACAGCTAATAGAATCTAGGGGGTCAAATCCTCTTTCCTTAGACTTTGGGGCATTCAATCCCTCTCTAAACTTGATAAATATGGTCTTAAGGTGGACATAGGATGGTTTCATTTAAATTTGAAATGTATGCCAATTAATAAAAAAATTGTTTATTTGATTGGTTAATGTTGATTTTTTTAGGAAAAATTTATACTTTTTCATTTCATAATGTATTCAAAAAGTACATTATGTATGTACAAATAACACCCAAAAGAAAGTATGTTGTCATAATGATACTATAATATTAGAGAGAAAATATTGATGTCCCCCATAACGGATTAGGCACCCTTATTGAGACCTTTATTAGTCATCTTTTTCTAAACAATGATCCATCATTACATATTTATTCCCTTTGAAGTAAATTCTAAAATAATAATTTTTAGAGTTGAATCCCAATTTCAAATGTTTGAAGGGATTGCTAAATCCTTATTCGAATCTAACTTATCGAATTCATGTGGTCTCTTCATCCCCCCTAATGGGGTTTCATTTTCATCTTCATTCCTCATGGGGTATACCATCATAGATTTGTGTTTTTCCCCATTCTTTGGGGAGTTAGCATTACTATTGTTATTTGGAGACACATCTTGCAAATTTCTATAGTATAGTCATTTAAATAATCCAAATACGATTGTTTTGGAAACTGATACCCCTTTGGTTTGGATTTGGGACCCTTTTTCCATTTTGAATGAGCTCACATGCAAGGGCAAGGGTCCTAAAGATAACCTATTTTTTCACAATTCAAGCACCAATAGTCGTGCTCTTATAATATAAGACATAAGTCAATTGAAAATTTTCACATTCTAAATTTCCCTTGTCTAGTAACCCTTGAATGGTATCAAACCAACATATGTTTGGGCATATGCAAATAGACATGTTTGAATAATAATGATCAGTATCTACTTTTATCCTTGCTTAATCCTTTTATTACACTTAATTTCTTCCAATCCAACACCATTAATATTGAACTCAGCAATAACATTTTCACATAGCCATATATATGCAACTATCAACTCTAAATTAACCTTTAGATCTTGTAATCTCTTCCAATGATTTTTTGTAGACAGAATATCAAAGTATTTATTAAGGTCAATGAAGCAAAAATGTAAATCAACTTTATTATCCCGACTCCATTTATAATAATCCCATGAGTAAGCAAGTTATTTAATGTTGATATTACAACTCATGATTCTAAAGGAACCTTTAGATCTTCTAATCTTTTCCAAGGGTTTTTCTAAGCATTGTGTCTAGAGATCTTTTAAAATCAATGAAGTAATAAAGAGAATTGATTTTATTTTCTAAATTCTTTTGCAACAACTTTAAGAGTAGTATCCCCGATGGGTGTGTCTGTGGAGATTTAGTATTTGCATTAAGGGACGAGCCAAGGTAACACTTGGAGCATATGTGAGGGTGGGTGTTATAGCTCCAAATCTCACTATTATGGTTTGTGATGCTGCACTCATGGCCTAGGGCAACCCCTACTTCCAGACCTGGTCCCAAATTTAAAAAACAGTGTTTTATTCCCTGTACGCGACATTTCCCTGAGTTAAACGCGTGTATATGCGGGTCTGCATATACCCAACCTACGTATATGTATTAAAACACTTAAAAAAATATAAAACTCCTTATTTTCGGGTGGAGATCGCGGGTTTCACCTGCTAATCACCTGTAAGTGCCCGTGGCCCAACTGTTCCAAACCAATTCCTAACTAAAAAACTACTTTGGGATTGGTATAAAAAGACATCAAAGGGAAGGCCTAAGGGAGGAGAGAAGAGAGAGAAAGGTTATTATACTGAGATTTTCCCTCTGACCAGGTCTGAAGACCCTTGTGCCTTCTGCACTTCCCCCATTTGTACAGGAAACCCTTGTTTCCTTGTGACTTGATGTTCATCCACTAGTTATGGCATCATGGAGTGAGTCTTGGAAGGAGATATGCTAGAGGCTTGAGGCTGGACGGATCCGGAAGGAAGCTTTGCTTGGAGCCTGCGAAAGGTTACTTAGGTGATATTACTCCTTTTGTACATTCTATTTGTCTATAATAAAGAAACACGTCTTGGTTCCCGATATGCTTCTTCTTTATGTTTATGATGTTCATGTTTGAATTTCATGTATGAATGGTTGTTCAAAGTTCATAACTAACTTCCTTCTTTTATAACATAAAGATGATTTTTGTATAAGTCTTTTTCCATATACTGCCATATTCTTTGGAATTGGTTATTTTGAAGGACAAGGGAGCGAAAGGGACTTGAAGAAGGGTTTGGACCCTTGAGGAACTTCTCGAACGTAGGACTTGAGGTACGCCCTTCTTACTTTAGAATTTGCTTTTGATAGCATAATGGATGTGTGTATGTGTGTTTCTTTGTTTAGACAACTTTCAGTCTGCTAAGGTTTCCACCCAAAAGCCCTAGGGGATCAAATCCCTCAACAGAATTGGCGAGTCCGCTGGGGACAACACTCTTGTTGTTCCTAGTTTGGGTGTTTGTCAAGCCTATCAAGGCTCAGTTGCTTGTTGGTTTGCTGTTACTGTCTGGTCTATTCTTGAATTCTAAGTTTTTCCAGTTTCTTCAGTTTGTTTTTTATTTTTCTTGAAATCTTTAATACACGCTGTTTTCCTTAGTTACAAAAGCGTATAAACACTTGTTTCCTGAAGTAAACCCGTGTATACGCAGGTTTCCTCAGGCACAGTCGTGAATACACGCAATCTGCACTAAGTACAGTCGCATATATCTTGCAACTTTCAAGATTTATAAATTTTTGTGTCTCTGAAGTTTGTCTAGTGTTTTGAGTCAGTTTGAAACAACCATTTTTGCCAGTATCAGTTGTTTGTGTTACAGCAAGCGTCTTACTTCGATTTCTCTCTGATTATAAGGAGTCTTGGTCTTGTTTTGTGTTTGCAAGCGTCATCATATTTCTGCTAAAAGCACGCAATATTTCTTGATTGGAATCTTGGCTGCTCTGATTTATTAGAGCAGAAAGATTGTTATCAATCTTTGTGTTGAATTTTTCTTTTGGTGGCTTTTTGTTTACTTGACAAAATCGTTTTCATGACCATCTACTTCTTTGTTTCATCAAAGTTGTCAATTGATGCTTTCTTGAAATTGTATTTTTTATCTTTTTTGGTCGTTGTTACCAAATCTTTCATTGTTACTTTTGGTTGTTAAAAAGCCTCTTTAAACACATTTGTTTTTGTTGAGTTTTCATTCATTGTATGGTGTTAACTTGCAAAAGTGTTTCTTGCTTATTGTTGCAATCGCAAAGTTTCAGTTCTTGTTGAGAGCATTTTCGAAAAGACTTTCTTGTTGCTACTTTGAAGAGAACTTTTTGAAAAGTTTTGTTTTGCTTTCTTGAACTTGCTTTTCATTTGGTTTCCTTTTGGTGAGTGAAATTGCTTTATGTTTACCTTGAGTTTTGTTTTTAGTATTTAGACGAAATGAATGGTAACATCTCATATTCTATCTAGATATTGTAAGTGGCAAAAGAAAATTTGATAACCAAAGCAACTTTCATTTCTTGTTTTAGAGTTGTTTTCAATCTTGCATCAAGCATTTAGTTGTTGCATTAGGATAGATTTGCATCTCTTTAGGAATAAATAGTTTTGTTAACTTTTGAGTGTGAAGTGTGAATTAAAGAAAAGAAAAGAAAAGTTTGTTTCATTAGAAGTTTCCTTTCAAACCCTGTAGAAATTACTCTTCATCGGAAAACAATGACAAAGTGCACATGCATATAGTTAGGTTTTTTTAATTTCTTTTGCGTAAAAAAAAAAAAAAACACCACTAGTTTCACTTCCATCATCCCTTGACTTAAAGAACAGCCCTTAAAATCAAGTGCTAACTAAAATTCACTACACGTTTTTATTTTAAGTTAAATACACCAACAAGTTTTAGGATTTTAGGGCCTTGGATTAGGTGAGTGGAGAGTTAACTCTCCAAGGCCATATTAAACGTCAAACATAGGAGTCTGATTAATGAAAGAAAATCCAATAGCATTAGGAAGACCAGGAAAGCTCTGGATCTGGGAGTTAAGCACGAGGGTCTGTGAAGACAGGAAAGAGAGATACCCCCTCTCCTACTTGTCTGAACTTACCTCATGACTGTTCCGCCTGGCTTCTGTGACGAGTTGGTATCCATAGTTGCTTCTCGTAGGGAACTACATAGGTGGCTGCGGAGGGGAATCCCGTGGCACTTGAGGTCGACGTTGTATCACTCTCAACGACACTACTAGAGGGCACCCTTGCGAAGCTTGGGGGCTTGCACCGGTGCAGACTGTTGTTAGAAGGTCAGCGTAACTTCCTCTGATATCTTCGCTGATAGGCCTGGGCCCTCATCATCCCAGACTATCTTCGGAAGGCCCCTTATTTTTCACTTTCTCATATTTTGGTGTCCGGTCCTAATCACCCAGAGAGGAAATACTTGGAAGTTGCTTGACTGACTGTATCTTTAGGGACTTTATAGTGTGTGCTCTGTGCTCTTAGTTGGCCTAGCTTTAAATTTTTTGAGTCTTTAGTTAGATTTTAAACAAGAAATTCAAAGTGG
>APFE030897100.1:2552-33854 GCA_000404065.3 Pinus taeda | reverse complement strand
TTTATTTAATTATTATTTTTGGAGGTATATTTTATATTTATTTTTTTTGGTTAAGTTTGATAATATCATTTTTTTTCTATTGATTTAACGGCAAGTTACAATTATTTCTGAAAAAATAATTAGGTGGCTTTAACTTGTCTTGTGGGAAACCAAGTCGGTTGGCCAACTAAGCCGGTTGGCCAATCACACTGGTGGGCCACCTAATAGCATGGTATACCATCCAAAAACGATAAGTCTTGAGTCTTTCTAACCAAGCAAAATATGATTGTGTGTCTATGTTTATCACATTATCTACTTGCCTATTGACATAACTATAATTACAAGTAAAAGTAAAATCTATCTACATCAAAAACTACAAAAAAAGACATCATTTTCATTCTTCTGCTTCCTCAGCTAAAGCAGATTCCACTGGTACTGGGTCTTTTGCATTTGACCCCAGGAGTTTAGTCAATGACAGAATTGCAAGGAAAGTGATTTTCAATGCGCTAGAGGCGCCCATCCTATTTCTGCATTTAAAACACGAGCTTCTAGAAGTCCTGCTTGTAATGTGGGACTATTTGCATTGTGGTGGCCATATTCAGCGCAATTTTTTCTAGGGCCTTGCCCAGAATTCCTTTCATTGACCGGTAGAGGAACAATGTATGTTTGAATTGGGTTACCCGGCCTCGGGTATGACCTGGATCGGGCACCAAGACCCGCCAATGTTCCTCTTCCATCTCCATGGATCCTACCTGATGGTTCAGATTTGCCTCCTAATCCTCTATCAATTTCCGAATTTCTTGGTCTATGCCCTCGTGATAAGCTCCCGCAACTTCATTGATCATGCTAACAGTCGGTTTGCGGCCCCTCAACTTTCCCCCAGGGTTGCTAGATTTCCCTTCTTGCTATCTTCCTTTGTTTTTCCGGTCGTGGCCACGTGGCATAGTGCTTTGATTTCGAGCCGTCGCATGGACCATGGTGACTATCTCATTTCTTGATGAGATGTAATGCTGGGTGCTCGCAGGTCGTATAAGCCCCCAATCGCTCAAATGGCGAGTTTCGTTGCCTACTTGTTCACCTGTCCGGAGACCAACAGACACACATAAAACCGAAAAATGGTTTGTGCCAGCCTTCAAAGTTTCATAACAAAGTTTAACATGATTTCCATAAACAAACAGAGGTTCCAACCGGTATTCAGAATTATGGGTCTGACGCCACAAATACCATTTCGCGTGAGTGTGACTCAAAGGTTTTCCCTCCCAATACTGCGAGGAAGGCACAACCAAAGCATAATCCCCCCGCCCCAAATTACCCTGCACCCCCTCTTCCCAATTCCACTCAGGATTCCCACAACCAATGTTCCAAAACTTTGGTAAACTTGCCCAATTCCTAGTCAGGTCAGTCCCGCTCCAATGCAGAGCTATGGGCACAATTTTCGTGAGCAGACCAGTAATTACGAACACAGAAGTTTCCCCAGACTCTATATCATATATAAATTCAAGAATCCATTCATACAGTAGCCATGTTGCCGCATGTATTCTAATCCCCAACCCTGGAGACCCACCCTACCCACTTCTTGCATCCCGCTGCCTTTCTTCCCACTGGAAGAGAAAAGGTGATGGGCTATGATTATCCCCCGTTGAGACAGCCAAATAGCAAACTGCATTGAAACATAAACGATTCCAAGCCAATGCCTATAATTTAACCCCCAACCTGATGCAAGCACGAACAGAGCAGGACCCGGACCCTCCAAATCCCAAAGTCTCATTCCAAGCCAACCCAAATCGCATGTCTAGCCGACGTTCGCCATGGAGGAAAGGGGAAAGGAACAAAATACATACCAAATAAACAGTGTTATGGTTGGACGAATGTGCACCAGTGCCTGCCCTTCTCCACAGCCAATACCTCCGTCCACCGCCTTGCTTTGAGCCAAGTCCAACGTTTCAGTTACCGACCCCTGCATGCAATCACCCAATAACTTACACCGAGACTGATTTCCCCTGCTGCCACCTACATACATATTACTCTCCCATCTACTTGAGGTGACCTTGCCAGGCATGCCACGCATGTGGAAGGGTAGTGGGTTGCTCTTTTGAGGTGCTCCCCATTAATTGCTTTGATTGCGCTGAGGGCTTTGTACACACCCCGATCAAGGGTTATATTTTATAATTTAAAATAAAGGAGATGTGTAATTTATTTAATATTAAATTTTGAATTGATATACACTATAATAAACTACCAAAAATAAATTATGCAATTAATTAATTTTGATTAAAATCAATTAAAGATATCAATAATCACATCATTTAAACATATTAATAATCACACTATCATTTTGATATGCACTATAATAAAATACCAAAAATAAATTATGTAATCAATTAGTTTTAATTAAAACTATTTAAATATATTAATAATCACACAATCTAGTTTAAAGAAGATATGGTAAAAATATTTCACTCTCACTCTAGGTGATAAATATTTCAATGTTCATGAAGTAACATCATTTTATGTTAAAATTAATTAAAAGTTTAAAATCAGTGGCAGAGGAATCAAGAAGAACTAGGGAAGTCTCAGTAGCCATCAATGCTACCTACATAGCCCTGATTCCAAAATGCTTAAAACCTAAGTTTATTACAGACTTTAGGCCTATTTCCCTGTTTATAAAATAATCACTAAGGTAATCTCCAACAGGATCAAGGAGTTTCTAGCTAAGAAGTTATTTCCTAATCAATTTGGATTCTTAGCTAACATACAAATCCATGATGCCATAGGCATTGTGCAAGAAGTTTAACACTAGTCCTCCTTCAAATTTGGCTAGGCCTAGAAGTCACAAACTGTATTGTGGGTTGTGTTTCCTCAACTAATTTTTCCATCTTAATCAATGGCTCACCTTCTAACAAATTCATGTGCTCTCGAGGACTCAAGTAGAGATTCTCGTTGTCACCTCTTCTATTCTTGTTAGTGATGGAAAGGTTGAGTCATCTCTTGTTGAAATAAAAACATGAAGGAAACATAAAGGGCGTCAAAAATTCCAAAAACCAATACATCACCCATTTGTTGTTCGTGGATGATCTTTTGCTTATGGGAATAGGTTCTGTAATTGAATAGGAGGTTTTCCACAGAACCATAAACCTCTTCTGCAATGTTACTGGTATGGAATCAACCATAATGAATTCTCCTTCCATTGATTTGTTGTCAGGCCAGATATCCTTCCAGAGATTCAATCTTTCATGCCCTCACACTCTACCCCATTGGAAAATGGAATAAAGTATTTGGGATATTTTCTTAAACCAAATGACTATCACAAGGATGATTGGATGTGGATGCTCAGAACGATGGAGCAAAAAATAAATATATGGTGTTACAACTGGTTGTCACTAGGGGGCAGATTGATTCTGGAAGAAAATGTTTTGGAAAATATTCTTGTTTATTGGTTGTCTCTCACAAAAATTCCCACTATTATCCTCATTTCCATCAGGCATTCGATATTCATTTTTCTGTGATCCAGAAAAATTAATAAAGGAGGTTTGCATCTAGCAAGCTGGTCCTCCCTATATATCCCTAAAAACTTAGGGGGATGGGGCTTCAAAAATCTATCCTGGTTTGCAAAAGATTTGTCCCTGAAAATCCTATGGAGAAGTTTATTCAGTGAGGGACTTTGGAGCCAAATAATAAGGGAGAAATATTTAAGTAGAATGGTAGTGGTGGACAAGATTAAAGGACAAGCCAATAAACCTACCAATTGGCTCCATAATCTGGAAAGCACTCATGGCCTACTTCCCCTATCTTTTGAACTAGTTAGTTTGGAAAGTTTTTGATGGAAAACAAGTCATCCTTGGTAAAGACCCCTTTATAAGTAATGCACGTGTCTACAAATTTCCCCTGAACTAAGACAATGCTTATATTCTAAGGGGCTTTATTATCTGCATGATATAAAAAAGGTGGACTCCTCTTAGCCATCTCTAAACTATTGGATGTCCTTAGCTAAGTTAGGACTGACTGGTTCACTTGCTATGGAATGCAATTCTTACATCAAAGAGATAAAGATCAATGGAGTGAAACATACAAATTCTAGGGATACACTGGTCTAGAGATGGGCCTTCACATCTGGAAAGATTAAACCTTGATCAACATATGAAGAAATTGCACATACTGCAGTAGAAGCAAATAACACATGGTGGAATAATCTTATCTAGAATTGACACATACCAAATAAGTTAAAATGCTTTGCTTGGCTAGTCTTCCTGATCAGGCGCTCAAAATTTGCCAAAAATTCAAAGTTGTCATAATGGTGTGGAACTTAAATGACTGCGTAGATCTCGTCGTTCTGATTTTGGTGTAACTCGTTTCGCGAAAAACCAATGTCATATGCTCAAGATATTGTGTTCTGAAAATTTTGCCAAACATGCAAAATTTAAAAAATAATGACAGCCTAGTCAGTAGTCCGTATTGCTGACGTGGCACTGACCGGGAAGGGTATGTGGTAGTTGACTTGCTTAAATTTCCCTCGGCGAATTGGTTTGTTCCAAGTGGCATCTTGGTACTGGTGGAAATTCTATGATTTTTATTGATTGGTGGAGTGGCCAACCATGGCCTGACATGTGGCCCAGCTAGAGGCTGCCATGTGGCAGCCCGGGAGGCCACCAAAATGTTGTTATAGACCAGGCGGAGGCAGCAGGGGTCAAACCCATGACTTCCCAACACACAACAAACGTCGATACTAATACACCCACATGGTGTATTGGGATGGCACATATATTTAAGTTTTAATGCCACATGGATTGGGGGTAGGGCAGACTTAACCACCCCCATGTGAATGCCCGTGTGACCGCTAGCATTAACCGCCATCACCAACGCCATCACTTGACCATCAGACTAAACCTCCAGCATATGAATGCTTTAAACTTGACTGCTAGCGTTTTATGCGACTGCCGAAGGTAAGGGGCCAGTGTCGAGGGCCAGACCCTGAATGCATGGCCCCCATATGACCATTCTTTTGGTTTTTAGGCCTGGGAGGATAAATTAACCGTCTGACAAATTTGCCCAGATTTCAGCAGATTTGGTGGCCCGTTAGCGGAAAATGGGTCGAAAATGTGAATAGGTGCCAGATTTTGGGCAAATTGTAGAGCGAATAATGGAGAAACTAGGAGAGGTCATAACTTCTCCAGTTTTCAACCAAATTGGGTGCAAAAAGAGGCTAGGTAGCCATTTTTGGGTATTTTGAACTCATTGGAGCAAGTCTCAGAATCAAAGGAGCACTTCTAGATATTATTTTTGCAGATTGAAGTCTATGGTATCATGGTCAACTAGAGTATTGAATCAATTTATGGAGGAGTTTGAAGATGGAGATGGCATTGCAAGGTTTTTCTAGCCTCCATATGCTTTCTGCAACAGCTATTACATCAATGATGTAGTTTTTATTCCTCTTTTCTCTATGTGTTTTGGAGGAGAGACTTGTTTATGAACTTCAAGAGGATTATGGTATTGTTGATGCTCTTCGAAGTAGGAGTATGAGGTCTTGGTGCAAGATGCCTTTGTTTGTTGAAATTTTACATGTTTAACTGTAGGTTAATATGTATATGGAGTGATAACTCTTGCAAAAGTTTGTTTGTTTGAAGGAGAAACTAACCATTCTATTTCTCAACACTTTATGTACTCTTCTTTTCCTAAACATTGAGCATAATGAGAAGGGGTCATGCCATTAGAGCTGGTCCAAGGAGATGTAGCCCAAGAGGGGTGAAATCCTTTAAGAATGGTTGTTGTATTACTGATTGATGCATACTTCCATTCAATGTTTTGAATTCATGTTTAAAGTTTTCATGAAATTAACATAAGAAAACACACATAAAAACTCATGCTTTTACTTGCTATTTTGGAGTACAAACTTCAAGCACACTTTTGTACTCTGATGACGATCTTAGCATAGCAAACTAATATTCCACATTCAGATCAATTCCATAACAAAATCTTGACCTGGGATGACCTATAGATAATAGGCTTTGTGGGACCAAGTGGATGTGTCCTATGTAGACAACATGAAGAATGTGTCAATCATCTATCACTTAAATGCCCCGCTACTCAGAATATTTGATCTATTGTACTTCAAATTCTAGGTATTAGAGAAGACTTGGAGCAAAACTCATTTGAAGAATCGCTTCTCATCTAGGCGAAGAAATACAAAAAACTAGGTGCCCTACCTATCTTTGTGGCATGGGGTATTTGGCTCCTGAGAGAAAAGATTATATTCAAAGGTGAAAGGAAAAGTGTCACTCTACAATCCTTAAAGATCATTTCAGTCTACAGGGAATATCTCCCTTTGTAAAGATAAAAAAGTAGAGAAGAATCCAATATCCTATCATCCCCCATAACCCCCCTGTAGGCTTTTTTGATGGAACAACCCAAGGGAGTGCTTGTGAAGGAAGGGAACTGATAAAGATGGTTGGAAAAAATAATTCCTTTTTAGAATTAAACTTGGTCCTAAAACAAATACTAAAACTAATTTAATTATTGTTTGGGCCCTCATGACACTAGCTAAATTAAAGACTTAAAAAACAAATTAATTCTTGGTGACTCTAATTGTCTTATCTACTGGTTGTTGTGAGGTTATGCTCACCTAGAGGTCCTGAATTTAGCAACATAAAAGCACAAAATTGAGGAAATTGAACTACATTTTCTAGACATCAGATTCCAATACATTTACAGAGAGTACAATATATCAATGGATAGACTATCAAAAAGTGCATTATCTCTGGACCCTGGCTACATCTTTTATGATGATCTCATCGACAAAAAAGTTCAAGGAGCTCAAACCATTCCTATAGCATTCATGCATTAATGTTTCCAACAACTTATGTGATAGATAGAATTGTTTGCAATCCAGCATAACACATCTCACGTGTTCAAGATGACAGATCCCAGTTTTTTTTTTTGAATTTTTGTATATATCTTGTTTTATTATTCAACATATCCAGATTTATTCTATAATCATTGTATAGTTCAAAGAGGTTTGTATCTTTGTTATAAGGACTGCCTTTTTTTATAGCCATTTGGTGAACCGTTGAAATTTTCGCACAATTTTCTGTTCTAAGCTTCTATGTTGTTAACAACAACCCCTGGTGAATAGATGATCACTCATACTACAACAAAAATGTAATTTTTTTTTAATTCTATAAGGAAATAACAAAAAATAGCATTGATGGGTATTTCATTGAATTGTTAAAATAAAATTGATGTGACATTTCAAAAATATTAATAATAATACTAATTTAATGTGAATGATAAATAAAATATTTCAATATGATGGATTAAGTAATATTAACATATATTTAAAAATATATTAATAACAAAAAAACATTTTAATATGGTCAATGTGAAGAAATCAAACATGGAAAAGTGTTCCTTAAGATTAGATCAAATATCTATCTTTAGTGATAAAAAATATTGCATCAAACCAATGGATACACAGCGATAATCATTGTATGGTCATTTCTGCAAAATTAGGTGATAGGCACACCCTCAACCATAAATATTTTCTATTTTACTATTTCTAAACTTCATAATATTATATTTTATTATGTGGATCTCTTTTGAGTACACTCAACCAACAATCCCCTCAATCATTTCATTTTTCAAAGAGGAAATGAAGTTACATGATACAATGGGCATCTCCAATCCCCATTTTGTCATCATGTTAAAATACACTTTTCTCATTTGGTTTACTCTTCAATGATGTTAAGGGTTGGTATGGCCGGACCAGGTGCAATCCCCATGTGATTTTGATGACTTAAATACTTCTGAATGACACTTTCTCAAGCCACAAATCAAACCTGATATAATCTCTAACAAACATAAACCACTTAACAAACTAATAATAATAATAATATCTAAATCACTCTTTCACCTATAGAAAAATTGCAAAGTTCGTGACTTATAATCTTGTCACATACTTTACCATTAATTACTAATCACTCACATACTTTACCATAAATTACTAATCACTCACTGCAGCCCAATATCAAACATCTATTTTTATTGATAAAAAATATTACATCAAACCAATAGATACACAGTCATAATCATTGTATTGTCATATCTACCAAAAGAAATGATAGGCTATAAGCACACCCTCGACTATAAATCTTTTCAATGTTACTATTTCTAAACTGCATAATATTATATTTTATTTTGTGGACCTCTTTTCAGTCCACGGTCGAACAAACAATCCCCTCAATCATTTCACTTTTAAAAGAAGAAATGAATTTACGCAATACAATGGGCATCTCCATCACCATTTTGTCCTCATGTTAAAACACAAATATACACTTTTCAAAGAGGAAATGAATTTACATAATACAATGGGCATCTCCATCCACATTTTGTCATCATGTTAAAACACAAATTTCCAGAAAATAGTGTTGTCATTTGGTCCACTCTTCACAAATCATAGGATGCTTTTTCATTATTGAAATGTATTGTGTGAAATGGAAGAATCAAAGTTAGCTGCATCAGGTCTCACACACTAATGTCACGTGTATTTGTTGGAATTTTTATATTTGTAAAAATCAAGAGCATCAACACAAAAGGGACTCTTACTAGAGACGTGTCTTACGTTGCATTTCATCGAATAATTATGGAGATAAAAGAGGGGTTTATTTCGAAAAATTCCAATGCTGATAAAAAAATATATAAATTTAAAATATTCTTAAAATCCGAAAATATTTAAAAAAAATTATTTAATAAAAATATCAAAAAATATATTTAAATAATAAAAAATTATTAGAGAAAATAAAAACGTTTTGATATTTTTATTTTTATTTAAAATTTGTAAATACTTAAATCAATTTAAAAAATTAAGTTATTAGAACGTTTACCATAAATTTTGTATCTAAATAACAATTGAATGAATGATCGAAGTGCAGAATAACTTTGTTATATAAGGGATATTTTATTTAATAAGCTACTTTCGGGGTGTTCAGTGTGATTAGATACCTGGTTTTAGTATCACTATTATAATGCATCTATTCTTTTTGTGAGAGACCTGAATCACTATTTATAAATTTGTAAACAAAAAAAATCATTTCTATCGCATACTAAGCCCTATGCAGCACCAAATATGACGTGCAACGGTATTTGATATTTTTATTTTTCCTTATTCGATACCAATAACTCGGTCAGCCAGAGGTTAGCTATCAATTGAGGTAACATTCTATGAAAATTCTTGAACACATCGTGATTAACCATTTGCGAGTGAGACCGTTCACAAACAGTCTCATATAATTCACATGATTCACTTTGTTGTAATTTTTTTTTTTTTTTTTTTCGTAATTTTTTTTTAATTATTATTTTTGGAGGTATATTTTATATTTAAACTTTTTTTGTTAAGCTTGATAATATTTATTTTTTCTATTGATTTAACAGCAAGTTACAACTATTTTTGAAAAAATAATTAGGTGGCCTCAATTTACCTTGTGGGAAATTAAGTAGGTTGGCCAACCAAGCCGGTTGGCCACCTAATGGCATGGTATACTATCAAAAAATGATAAGTATTGAGTTTTTCTAACCAAGCAATATATGGTTGTATCTCTGTTTATCATGCTATCTACTTGCCTATTGACATGACTATAATTACAAGTAAAAGTAAAAGCTATCTACATCAATAACTACAAAAAAAGACATCATTTTCATTCTTCTGCTTCCTCAGTTAAAGCAGATTCCACTGGTACCAGGCCTTTTGCATTCGACCCCGAGAGTTTAGTCAACGACATAATGCAAGGAAAGTGATTTTCAATGCGCTAGAGGCACCCATCCTGTTTCTACGTTTGAAACATGAGCTTCTGGAAGTCCTGCTTGTAATCGGGGAATGCCTGCGTTGTGGTGGCCATATTCAGCGCAATTTGTTCTAGTGCCTTGCCTAGAATTCCTTTCATTGGCAGGTAGAGGAACAACGCATGTTTGAATTGAGTTACCCGGCCTCGAGTATGACCTGGATCGGGCACCAAGACCCGCCAATGTTCTTCTTCCATCTCCATGGATCCTACCTGATGGTTTAGATTTGCCTCCCAATCCTCTAACAATTTCCGAATTTCTTGGTCTATGCCCTCGTGATAAGCTTCCGCAACTTCACTGATCATGCTAACAGTGGGTTTGCGGCCCCTTAGCTTTCCCCCAGGGTTGCTCGATTTCCCTTCTTGCTATCTTCCTTTGTTTTTCCGGTCACGGCCACGTGGCGTAGGGATTTGATTTCGAGCCGTTGCATGGACCATGGTGACTATCTCATTTCTTGATGAGATGTAACGTTGGGTGCTCGTGGGTGGTATAAGCCCCCAACCGTTCAAATGGTCAGTTCCGTTGCCTACTTGTTCACCTGTCCGGAGACCAATAGACACACATAAAACCAAAAAATAGTTTGTACCAGCCTTGAAAGTTTCATAACAAAGTTTAACACGATTTCCGGAAACAAACAGAGGTTCCAACTGGTATTCAGAATTATGGGCCTGACGCCACACATACCATTTCACGTGGGTGTGACTCAAAGTTTTTCCCTCCTAATACTGCGAGGAAGGCACAACCAAAGCATAATCTCCCTGCCCCAAATTAACCTGGACCCCCTCTTCCCAATTCCACTCAGGATTCCCACAACCAATGTTCCAAAACTTTGCTAAACTTGCCCAATTCATATTCGGGTCAGCCTCGCTTAGATGTAGAGCCATGGGCACAATTTTCGCGAGCAAGCCAAGAATTACGAACACAAAAGTTCACCGAGACTTTTATCATATATAAATTCAAGAATTCATTCATACAATAGCCAAGTGGCTGCATGTATTCTAATCCCCAACCCTGGAGACCCACCCTGCGCACTTCTTGCATCCTGCTGCCTTTCTTCCCACTGAAAGAGAAAAGGTGATGGGCTATGATTATCCCCCATTGAGATAGCCAAATACCAAACTGCATTGAAACATAAACGATTTCAGGCCCATGCCTATAATTTAACCCCCAACCTGACGCAAGCACTAACAGAGAAGGACCTGCACCCTCCAAATCCCATAGTCTCATTCCAAGCCAACCCAAATCGCATGTCCAACGGACGTTTGCCATGGAGGAAAGGGGAAGGGAACAAAATACATACCAAATAAACAGTGTTATCGCTGGACGAGTGTGCACCAGTGCCTGCCCTTCTCCACAGCCAGTACCTTCGTCCACCACCTTGCTTTGAGCTAAGTCCAGTGTTTGAGTTACCGACCCTTGCATGCAATCACCCAATAACTTACACTGAAACTGATTTCCTCTACCGCCACCTGTGTACATATTACTCTCCCATCTACTTGAGGTGACCTTGCCAGCCATGCCATGCATGTGGAAGGGTAGTGGGTTGCTCTTTCGACGCACTCCCCATTAATTGCTTTGATTGCGCCGAGGGTCTTGTACACACCCCAATCAGGGGTTATATTTTATAATTTAAAATAAAGGAGATGTGTAATTTATTTAATATTAAATTTCGAATTGATATACACTATAATAAAATACCAAAAATAAATTATGTAATTAATTAGTTTTAATTAAAATCAATTAAAGATATCAATAATCACATCAGCTAAAGATATTAATAATCACACTATCATTTTGATATGCTCTATAATAAAATAACAAAAATAAATTATGTAATCAATTAGTTTTAATTAAAATTATTTAAATATATTATATAATCACACACAATCTAGTTTAAAGAAGATAAGGTAAAAATATTTCACTCTCACTCTAGGTGATAAATATTTCAATGTTCATGAAGTAACATCATTTTCTATTAAAATTAATTAAAAGTTTAAAATTAGTGGCAAAGGAATCAAGAAGAAATAGGAAAGTCTCAATAGCCATCAATGCTACCTACATAGCCCCGATTCCAAAATCCTTAAAACCTAAGTTTATTATGGACTTTAGGCCCATTTCCCTGTTTATAAAATAATCACTAAGGTAATCTCCAACAGGATCAAGGAGTTTCTAGCTAAGAAGTTATTTCCTAATCAATTTGGATTCTTAGCTGACATACAAATCCATGATGCCAGAGGCATTGTGCAAGAAGTTTAACACTAGTCCTCCTTCAAATTGGGCTAGGCCTAGAAGTTACAAATTGTATCATGGGTTGTGTTTCCTCAACTAATTTTTCCATCTTAATCAATGGCTTACCTTCTAACAAATTCATGTGCTCTCGAGGACTCAATTAGGGATTCCTGTTGTCAGAGCTTCTATTCTTGTTAGTGATGGAAGGTTTGAGTCATCTCCCGTTGAAATAAAAACATGAAGGAAACATGAAGGGCATAAAAAATTCCAAAAACCATTACATCACCCATCTATTGTTCGTGGATGATCTTTTGCTTATGGGAATAGGTTCTGTAGTTGAATAGCAGGTTTTCCACAGAACCATAAACCTCTTCTGCAGTGTTACTGTTATGGAATCAACCATAACGAATTCTCCTTCCATCGATTTGTTGTCAGGCCAGATATCCTTCTAGAGATTCGATCTTTCATGCCCTTACACTCTGCCCCATTGGAAAATGGAATAAAGTATTTGGGATACTTTCTTAAACCAAATGACTATCACAAGGATGATTGGATGTGGATGCTCAGAACAGTGGAACAAAAAATAAATATATGGTGTTACAATTGGTTGTCACTAGGGGGCAGATTGATTCTAGGAAAAAATGTTTTGGAAAAGATTCTTGTTTATTGGTTGTCTCTCACAAAAATTCCCACTATTTTCCTCATTTCTATTAGGCAGTCGATATTCAATTTTTTGTGATCCGGAAAAATTAATAAAGGAGGTTTGCATCTAGCAAGTTGGTCCTCCCTATATATCCCTAAAAACTTAGGGGGATGGGGCTTCAAAAACCCATCCTGGTTTGCAAAATATTTGTCCCTGAAAATCCTATGGAGAAGTTTATTCAGTGAGGGACTTTGGAGCCAAATAATAAGGGAGAAATATTTAAGTAGAATGGTAGTGGTCGACTCGATTAAAGGACAAGCCAATAAACCTACCAAAAGCAGCTCCATAAAGCACTCATGGCTTACTTCCCCTATCTTTTGAACTAGTTAGTTTGGAAAGTTTTTGATGGAAAACAAGTCGTCTTTGGTAAAGACCCCTTTATAGGCAATGCACGTGTCTACAAATTTTTCCTGAACTAAGACAATGCTTATTTTCTAAGGGGCTTTATTATCTGCATGATATAAAAAAGGTGGACTACTCTTAGCCATCTCTAAACTATTGGATGTCCTTAGCTAAGTTAGGACTGACTGGTTCACTTGCTATGGAATGCAATTGTTACATCAAAGAGATAAAGATCAATGGAGTGAAACATACAAATTCTAGGGATACACTGGTCTAGAGATGGGACTTCACATCTGGAAAGATTAAACCTTGATCAACATATGAAGCAATTGCACATACTGAGGTAGAAGCAAATAACACTTGGTGGAATAAGCTTATCTAGAATTGACACATACCAAATAAGTTAAAATGCTTTGCTTGGTTGGTCTTCCAGATCAAGCGCTCAAAATTTGCCAAAAATTCAAAGTTGTCATTCTAGTGTGGAACCTGAATGACTGCATAGATCTTGTTGTTCTGATTCTGGTGCAACTTGTTTCGCAAAAAACCGATATCATATGCTCAAGATATTGTGTTCTGGAAATTTTTCCAAACATGCGAATTTAAAAAAAAAAAATGACAGCCTAGTTAGCAGTCTGTATTGTTGACATGGCACTAATCGGGAAGGGTATGTGGTAGTTGACTTGCTTAAATTTCCCTCGGCGAATTGGGTTGTTCCAAGTGGCACCTTGGTACTCGTGGAAATTCTATGATTTTTATTGATTGGTGGAGTGGCCAACCATGGGATGACATGTGGCCCAACCAGAGGCCGCCACATGGCAGCCCAGGAGGCCACCAAAATGTTGTTATAGACCAGGTAGAGGTAGCAGGGGTCAAACCCATGACCTCCCAACACACAACAAACGTCGATACCAATACACACACATGGTGTATTGGGGTGGCGCATATATTTAAGTTTTAATGCCGCATGGATTGGGGGTAGGGCAGACTTAGCCACCCCCATGTGAATGCCCGCGTGACCGCCAACATTAATTGCCATCATTAACCGCCATCGCCAACCGTCAGACTAAACCTCCAACATATGAACACTTTAAACTTAACTGTTAGCATTTTATGCGACCGTCGAAGGTAAGGGGCCAGTGTCGAGGGCTAGCCCCTGGACGCATTGCCCCCATATGACCATTCTTTTGGTTTTTAGGCCTGGGGGGATAAATTATCCGTCTGACAAATTTACTCGGATTTCGGTAGATTTGGTGGCCCGTTAGCGAAAAATGGGGCGAAAATGTGAATAGGTGCTAGATTTTGGGCAAATTGTAGAGCGAATAATAGAGAAACTAGGAGAGGTCATAACTTCTCTAGTTTTCAACCAAATTGGGTGCAAAAAGAGGCTAGATAGCCTTTTTTGGGTATTCTGGACTCATTGGAGCAGATATGAGAATCAAATGAGCACTTCTAGATATTTTTTTTGCAGATTGAAGTCTATGGGTGTCATGGTCAACCAGAGTGTTGAATCAGTTTATGGAGGAGTTTGAAGATGGAGATGACATTGTAGGGTTTTTCTAGCCTCCATATGCTTTCTGCAACAGCTATTACATGATTGATGTAGTTTTTATTCCTCTTTTCTCGATGTGTTTTGGAGGAGAGACTTGTTTATGAACTTCAAGAGGATTATGGTACTGTTGATGCTCTTTGAAGTAGGAGTATGGGGTCTTGGTGCAAGATGCCTTTGTCTGTTGAAATTTTACATGTTTGACTGTAGGTTAACATGTATATGGAGTGATAACTCTTGCAAAAGTTTGTTTGTTTGAAGGAGAAACTAACCATTCCATTTCTCAGCACTTTATGTACTCTTCTTTTCCTAAACATTGAGCATAATGAGAAGGGTCTTGCCATTAGAAATGAGCCAAGGAGATGTAGCCCAAAAGGGGTGAACTCCTTTAACAATGGTTGTTGTATTACTAATTGATGCATACTTCCATTCAATTTTTTGAATTCATGTTTAAAGTTTTCATGAAATTAACATAAGAAAACACACATAAAAACTCATGATTTTACTTGCTATTTTGGAGTACAAACCTCAAGCACACTTTTGTACTATGATGACGATCTTAGCATAGCAAACTAATATTCCACATTCAGATCAATTCCATAAAAAAATCCTGACCTGGGATGACCTACAGAAAATAGGCTTTGTGGGACCAAGTGGATGTGTCCTATGTAGACAACATGAAGAATGTGTCAATCATCTATTACTTAAATGCCCTGCTACTCAGAATATTTAATCTATTGTACTTTAAATTCTAGGTATTAAAGAAGACTTGGATCAAAACTCATTTGAAGAATTGCTTCTCATCTGGGTGAAGAAATATAGAAAAATAGGTGCCCTACCTATCTTTGTGGCATGGGTTATTTGGCTCCTGAGAGAAAATATTATATTCAAAGGTGAAAGGAAAAGTGTCACTCTTCAATCCTTAAAGATTATTTCAGTCTACAAGGAATATCTCCCTTTGTAAAGATAAAAAAAGCAGAGAAGAATCCAATATCCTATCATCCCCCACAACCTCCCTGTAGGCTTTTTTTTATGGAGCAACCCAAGGGAGTGCTTGTGAAGGAAGGGAACTGATAAAGATGCTTGGAAAAAATAATTCCTTTTCATAATTGGACTTGGTCCTGAAACAAATACTAAAACTAATTTAATTGTTGTTTGGGCCCTCATGACACTAGCTAAATTAAAGACTCAAAAAACAAATTAATTCTTGGTTACTCTAATTGTCTTATCTACTGGTTGTTGTAAGGTTATGCTCACCTAGAGGTCCTGAATTTAGCAACATAAAAGCACAAAATTAAGGAAATTAAACTACATTTTCTAGACATCGGATTCCAATACATTTACAAAGAGTACAATACATCAATGGATAGACTATCAAAAATTGCATTATCTCTAGACTCTGGCTACATCTTTTATGATGATCTCATCAGCAAAAAAGTTCAAGGAGCTCAAACCATTCCTATAGCATTCATGCATTAATGTTTCTAGCAACTTATGTGATAGATAGAATTGTTTGCAATCCAGCATAACACGTCTCACGTGTTCAAGATGACAGATCCCATTTTTTTTTTGGAATTTTTGTATATATCTTGTGTTAATTATTCAAAATATCCAGATTTATTCTATAATCATTGTATAGTTCAAACAGGTTTGTATCTTTGTTATAAGGACTGCCTGTTTTTATAGCCATTTGGTGAACTGTTGAAATTTTTGCACAATTTTCTGTTCAGAGCTTCTATGTTGTTAACAACAACCCTTGGTGAATAGATGACCACTCATACTACAACAAAAATGTACTTTTTTTTTATTATTCTATAATGGAATAACAAAAAATAGCATTGATGGGTATTTCATTGAATTGTTAAAATAAAATTGATGTGACATTTCAAAAATATTAATAATAACACTGATTTAATGTGAATGATAAATAAAATATTTCAATATGATGGATTAAGTAATATTAACATATATTTAAAAATATATTAATAACAAAAAAACATTTTAATATGGTCAATGTGAAGAAATCAAACATGGAACAATGTTCCTTAAGATTAGATCAAATATCTATCTTTAGTGATAAAAAATATTGCATCAAACCAATGGATACATAGCCATAATCTTTGTATGGTCATTTTTGCAATATTAGGTGATATGCACACCCTCAACCATAAATATTTTCTATTTTACTATTTCTGAACTTCATAATATTATATTTTATTATGTGGATCTCTTTTCAATACACTCTCAACCAACAATCCCCTCAATCATTTCATTTTTCAAAGAGGAAATAAAGTTACATAATACAATGGGCATCTCCAATCCCCATTTTGTCATCATGTTAAAACACAGTTTTCTAATTTGGCCTACTCTTCAATGATGTTAAGGGTTGGTATGGCCCGGACCAGATGCAATCCCCATGTGATTTTGATGACTTACATGCCTCTCAATGACATTTTCACAAGCCACAAATCAAACCTGATATAATCTCTAATAAACTCAGACCACTTAACAAACTAATAATAATAATAATATCTAAAGCACTCTTTCACCTATAGAAAATTTGCAAAGTTCGTGACTTATAGCCTTGCCACATACTTTACTATAAATTACTAATCACTCATTGCATTGCAATATCAAACATCTTTTTTTATTGATAAAAAATATTACATCAAACCAATATATACACAGTCATAATCATTGTATTTTCATATCTACCAAAAGAGATAGATACAGAGTCATAATCATTGTATTGTCATATCTACCAAAAGAGATGATAAGCTAAGCTATAGGCACACCCTCAACCATAAACCTTTTCCATGTTACTATTTCTAAACTGCATAATATTATATTTTATTTTGTATGATCATATCTACCAAAAGAGATGATAGGCTATAGGCACACCCTCAACCATAAATCTTTTCTATTTTACTATTTCTACACTGCATAATATTATATTTTATTATGTGGACCTCTTTTCAGTCCACGGTCGAACAAACAATCCCCTCAATCATTTCACTTTTAAAAGAAGAAATGAATTTACGCAATCAAATGGGCTATCTCCATCACCATTTTGTCCTCATGTTAAAACACAAATATACACTTTTCACAGAGGAAATGACTCTACATAATACAATGGGCATCTCCATCCCCATTTTGTCATCATGTTAAAACACAAATTTCATTTGGTCCTCTTCACAAATCATAGAGTGCTTTTTCATTATTGAAATGTATTGTGTGAAATGCAAGAATCAAAGTTAGCAGGATGAGGTCTCACACACTATGTCACGTGTATTGGTTGGAATTTTTATGTGTAAAAATCACGAGCATCAACACAAAAGGGACTCTGACTAGAGACGTGTCTCCTTGCACGCAGGCTCTGGGTACTCTTACGTTGCATTTCATCGAATAATTATGGAGATAAAAGAAGCTTTCATTTCAAAAAATTCCAATGCTGATAAAAAAACATTATTAAAATATTCTTAAAATCCGAAAATATTTAAAAAAATTTATTTAATAAAAATATAAAATATATATTTAAATGATAAAAAATTATTTAGAGAAAATAAAAACGTTTTGATATTTTTATTTTTATTTAAAATTTGTAAATACTTAAATCAATTTAAAAAATTAAGTTATTAGAACGTTTACCATAAATTTTGTATCTAAATCATAATTGATTGAATGATCGAAACGCAGAATAACTTTGTTATATAAGGGGCTATTTTATTTAATAAGTTACTTTTTGTGTTCAGCGTTATTAGATACCTGGTTTCAGTATTACTATTATAATGCGTCTATTTCTTTTGCTAGATACCTGGTTTCAGTATCACTATTTATAATGCATCTATTCCCTTTGTCCTGCAAAGCATTTCATAATTGCAATAGTGATATTTTTAGACAATTTAATTTACAGCAAGTTAAACAAGGTACTTATTATTTGAAGTTATAAAAACTATTTTTGAATAAATTATGTAGAAATGAAATAGTAGTTACATGTAAATATTGTTTCATATGTTAGAGTAGAGTAATTAGGTTGAGAGTTACATGTCTTTAACTAATTTCTTGAGGATTTATTCAAGAAAGATCACGAGGAGAGGGGTATTTGAGATCAAGGAGAGAGAGTGAGAAAGAAAGCAAAGGAAAGAAAAAAAATATGCGCTAAGATGTCAAACAATTTTCTGTAGCTACGTCTTGTTTGGACCAAATCACTGTGAGACAAAAAGAGAAAAGCTCATGTATTGAGAAACATCGCAGGGGAAACTAGTTGGCACAGTAGTCTCAAGGTTGGGAGGAAAAGTAGTGACTAGCTCAAAGTTTGGTTGCACACCAAATCTGGAAGATAGCGTATTCCCGATAAGTGGAATTTATGCTTATCTCTACGAGATAAGTAGAGATCTGATATGTATAAATTTATGCTTGATATTTGCTAACATATGTTTAAAAATCGAATGGTTAATTCTGGGTGTTTTGTGTAGAATAGTCCATAAGCAAATTTTATGTACCTTGTTGAAAAGAAGAATTACCTTTCTCGGAGCTAGTGAGAAATAGAGTCAAACATGGTGATAATTATACAAAAGCTTACAAAGTCTAGATATGCAAACATTATGGCAATAGAACAGATCATCAAGAAAACAAAAATGCCCAAGACTTCTACACTATATATATATATATATATAGAAAAACAAACTAGTTTGCTAGTAATCTTTTTAAAAGGTAAAGGAAAACCCTGATTACCAGGGACAAAAGGAATAATTATATACGATCAAATAACTTATATAAACATTTGAATTGTGTAAAAAGAAATTATTTAGGAACACAGACCTTCTGATATTAACAGAATAACTTGTAGTGGTAAAGAGAAAATAAAACTAAGTTACAGTACTGCGACTGGTAAAAACAGGTATACAATTTTTTATTTCATGTATGACCAGAATTCCTACCCTTGCAGGCCAAACCAGATAATTATAAAGTCCATTGACAAATCAGAGTCGACCAAAATTTATAGTTTCAACGAAAATAAATAAATGAGCATTTCAATTTCTACTTCTGAAGAAAATGAAAAAGCGCCACACCAACTATTACATTACCCAAAAGAGGTATATAGAACAATTATGTCAAATGGCAAACAAGAACTGTAGGTGGCCAATAAAACCCTCTTAACATCAATAATAAAACAGTTTCGAATCTTGTATCAAGAAAGGGAGAAAATAACATTGGGCTAGGGCTTTGGTTCGTCGTTAAATCTATTACAAAATGTATACAAATACAATCTGCTTTTTAAAGCCAACAACCTTCTAACAATAAAGATATTGTAGATACATAGACAGATAAGTTAACAACTCTCATATTAGAGTCGTTTTTTCTAGAACCCAAAATTCTCAACCTAAGAAACCTTGAAAGTAATGAGAAAACCTCAAGTACCTGGTAGATGGGCTGGGACAACCGTTACCATGCACAGTGGGTCGAGCAAAGGCTTTTTCCAGCTTTCTACCCAAACCACAACCACCTGCAAAACCCTCCATCCTAACTAGGAGGAGTAACAAAGGTTAAAACCTTGCGTATGAAAACAAAGACTGGGTAAAAATCTTGTGGATAGAAATAGAAAATGAACCCATTCAAAAATTACCTGGATTGAAGCTACATGTAGAAACCCTCCTCGCAGTAGAATGCTGAACCAGAAACCAGATGCACTTGTCAAAGGAAGCCATAATCAAATAGAAAACATGTTATGACATATGTGAACCAATTTGGGAGAACAAGAAACCTCCAACAACAAAGGATAGACCTATAAATACTAGAGCACAGGAAAACCCCTCTGCAGAGCACATTATGATTATTTCTCGAAGAAAGAAAATGAGAAGGCGACGACACTACATCAGAGGCATAGAACCCTGAGGTTCTCCACCACCGTCTGATTCGAATCGACATCTGGAACTGTTGATGATGACCCACTTCCAAGGTCGACAATGAAGCTGTACAGCAGACGAAGACTCTAGAGGAGCAATACATCCACACCTAGGCCGATACAATAGCCATAGAGTTAGTGCAGTATAAATGAGGACAAGTGGCAAATTAATGTTTAGCACAATGACATGACAGAATGAAAGTCCTTAGCTTAATCACAGTTGGATATACAATATAGCTAATTGTGGTTTGAAGGTTGGTAATCATGCTAGTTGACTTAGTTAGAAACCCAACCAATGTATGATCACGTTAAACATTAATCGTGGCAAGTATACAAAATCTATGTTCTAGTTTGATTGTAAAAAGGACCATATTATATTAGTCCGTTGTAATGTAAAATAATAACATTGGTAACAATTTACAGTCCTAGCGTAAATTTGTATTTTAATGGTAAAATATCTCTGTCTATTATTAAATAATTTATTTAAAATTTTTCTTTATGCATATTTTGACATGTGGGTTTGTGACATATGGTATCACAGCGCTCAGGTTGCAAAATTGAGACCTCTGGAATATAAGTAAATAACAACATTTGTGATGTACACAGAGGGAGAAGGGAAATCAGTCAGCATGAGGAGCACTGGAAACCCTCCACACAGGTCTGTAATGGGAACAGGGCGAACATCATTTGAAGAAGTCAATCTTGAGGTATGGGTGCAGTTGGGGGAAGAGTTGCGCAATACCAATACTACTATCATGGAAACTGTACAAGAATTGAAGGATGAGATGGTCCGGCTACGGGAAGATAACAAAAGGCTGATGCAAGAGCAAGAAAAGATTATGAAAATTCTATCTGATAGACAGAATCATCAGCCACTAATCCCGAGCCCTGAGCACAGAAATATGACTAGTGAATAATAATTTTGACTGAGAATGTGGAAACAGAAGGCGACGAAGAGAATCATGAAGAAGAATCAGATAATGTGTTGGGACACAAAACACAGAAAAGACAGAAAATGGACATACAAGGGGAATTTTGAAAAATAAAACCTTCCATCTTTGATGGTGAACAGGAAGGGGCAAAGAAAGCCTCGCTCATCAATATGAACAAGTATGAAGGTCAAACTAGCTGGAATATGAACATAAATCAACCTAGATTTAAACTACCAAGTGAAACCAAAATGAATTAGTGGTTAGGCAGAACTGAAGTAGAATTGAACACTGGACCACCTGTATAGTGTTGGGGATGTGGAGGTCCGCATTATGTCAAAAACTGCCCACACCGCAAGGGAGCTGATTAGATTTCGCAGATTCAAGAAGCATCTACTGTGGGAGAAGTGGCAAGAAGAATTCCTAAAATTAATGCTGCCCTCGAAGACCATCAGGAAGAATATCAAACCATGGTTGAATTCAAAGGTAAAGTATTTGACTGAACCATATCCATTTTAATTGATCCAGGAGCTACTTTGAGTTATATTAGCCCGAAGATAGTGGAACGATGTTGTTTGCAAGTTGTTAAGTTTAAAAATCCTTAGTTAGTACAACTAGCCACGAGAGGTGTTGGGCAAGGTCAAAAATTGTCCCCTAACATTAGCTAGTCAGTCTATTATGGCAGACTTGAATGTGTTACCCCTGGGATAAGGCAACATCCTTATAGGTATGGACTGGTTGGAAAAACATTGGTCCCTCAATAATTGTAAAACCAAAACCATTAATTCCTGGATGAGAAAGGAGAAAGACAGGAAATTCAAGGTATTCAAAAACCTCTGAAATTAAGGCCTGTGACAACCTTCCATTTAGCGAAATACATCAGAAAAGGTTGTTAGGTTTATGCAATACAAGTAGGGTATGCTAATTCTAAGGATAAAACTATTTCTTTAGAGAATATACCAGTGGTGCAGAATTTTTCGGATGTGTTTCTTGAAGAAATTTTGGAACTACCCCCAAAAAGGGACATAGATTTCTCCATTGAGTTGATTCTGGGAGCTGACTCTGTCTCTCGAGCCCCTTACTGCCGGAGTTAACATAATTAAAAATGCATTTACAAGAGCTACTTGATCAAAAATACATCTATCCTAGTGTATATCCTTGGGGAGCTCCGATGCTTTTTGTTAGGAAGAAGGATGGAACCTTATTAATGTGCATGGATTACCATAAGTTAAATAAACTGACTATTAAGAATAAATACCCCCTCCCCAGTATAGATGAGTTATTTGATTGGGCGAAGGGTGCAACCGTATTTTCAAAGATTGACCTCCACTCGGTTACCAACAGATTAGGATAAAGGAAGAAGATATAGCAAAAATTGCTTTTGGGACTTGTTATGGACATTATGAGTTCGTGGTGCTGCCTTTTGGACTGACTAATGCCCCCACGACCTTCATGTGCCTCATGAACAATTTATTTCATCAGTATTTAGATAAGATTGTGTTAATCTTTATCAATGATATATGTAATGTCCCTAATAATAATAAAAATAATAAATAATATAAATATAATATTAAAATATAAGAAATAAATGATAAACAATAAAGAAAAGATACTAATAGTAAATAAATAATAAATAATGAAGAAAATGTAATAATAATAAATAACAATACTAGAGTTCCTAAATAAATATAAATAAAAATAAACTGTAAAAATAAGTAAAGTAACAAAAAGTAAACTAAAATAAGAAAGAGTTAAATTAAGAGAACTATAAAAATAGTAAAAATAAGTAAATATATCAAAAAGTAAAAAGGAATAAAATAAGAAAGAATTATATTAAGAGAATTACTAGATTAAGTTAAACTTAAAATAAAGAAATAAAAATTGCATGTTGACACATAGAGTGTGTGCATGCGATTCCCCTTCCAATGTTTGCTCTATTTAATAGACGGTGAGGAAGATGAAAGATCATTCCATGATTCCATCATCCATTCTCTTGGGAGAAAAGTGTGGTGAGACAAAGGATTCTCTAGCAGTAGTATGTTGACTGAAGGCTCGGGGGTGGCCAGTTGTAGAAAGATTATATGCAGCTGAGCCTACGATTGGGTCGAGAGTCGTCCCCAAAACTTTGTTGTGGTTAGCAGGATTCAAATAGCGTTCAATTTTGAAATCTCAAGTAAGGGATATTATCGCCACAGGTAAGTTGTCTCTACTCATATTTCTGAAACGTGATGTTAAATAGTTGATAAATTGTGTGTTGATTATAAATCACGTAATTAATCTAATTAGTTGCATGTTTTAATTTCGAGGTTGTTACATATGGTATCAGAGGAAAGTTACAACACTTGAAGCCTATGAGTCCTGCCATGCATATTTGTTTTAGTTAAAAATCTAGATCTAAATTGAGTTCTTAATATTGTTAATGACATCTATAATGTTAATTAATTAGTTAGAGAAATAACCTAATATATTAGTGTTTTATCTTGAGAAAAAAAGTATTTAAAAAAAATAATTTCACTTTCCTTATGAAAATTTAAGGAAAATTTAAAAATATATATCTTAATAGATTTAAATAAAAATACAATATTAAAACAAAATCGTTATTATTATCAAATAAAATAATCTATTTATATGTGGACATTTTGTATTTAAATTTCCATGCCATTATAATCCGAGTTCATTGTTGTGTACGTGCTCTCTTTTAAAAACAAAATTTTTCTACGCCTCTTGCTACTCTTACTCTTCCTACACACTGAGCCTCCACCAAAGCCTTCTCCCTGAGAAGAATACCTAAGCACGATTTGAATCACGATCTTGTTATAGGAAAAGTTGGGCACATCAACCCCAACTTCCATATCGATGATATTAGGGTCCATCAACTCCTAATTCAGTTATTGTTATTCCCTAATGAAGTTAGCCTACATCATGCTTGCTTCCCAAGAATTCCATGACACCATTCATCCAAAAAAAGTCCCTAAAGAGACCATCATAGGTAGCCTTCTATCTAGCTGGCAATGAATGGCAAGCACTACATTGTCAGGGTGCTATGCATAGCACCTGGCCTTTGTATCGCCTGCGATGGGCGAGATCCAACGAATTTTTCAAATGAATCCATTGGATTCCTCATCCAATGGATGCTTCTAGATGTTTCTAGAGGGATTGGGCTTGCTTTTGGATGAGGAAGGAGATGAATGAACCTTAATCCATTATCCCTTCCTCCATGGAACCACTTCCCAAATATGGCAAAGCATTCATGAGGGACATTAATGACCTAACCTCTTCTGTTCAGCTATAAAAGGACCAGGCATTCAAGGTGGGTCTAGGGTTGGAAATTCATAAGCTAAGGAAATTCTATTGGAATGAGATTAGTAGAGAGAGTAGTGTTATCATGTCAAATTGTTAATTCATGAGGAGAGAAGGGTTTGAAGCTGGAATAATGACACTGAATTGGACATGCACCTACATGGGTTGTAATCTTTCCTTCTATGAATAAAGAGTTCTATGCATTTTCCATTCATGTGTTCATGTGATGTATATTGTACTTTCGATTCTATAATATGTTTAGTTAACAGATCGATATGTATGCTTTGATGGTTTTCTGTCTTAGCTTGTGTGCAGGTACCTTTCAAGCAAGTTAAGTGCGGAAGGGAGTGGTGAAAGCGGTCAAAGGGAAGAGGGATCGAGCGAGAGATACAAGTTGGTACTTTTTCTCCTCTTTCTTTTATATGTTAGCTATAATAAAAGCAATGGAATTACTTTAACTGTTGTTCTAGACTTGCTACTAGATCTAGGGGTTAGTTGTTCGAAAAGACATTAAATTTGTCCATAACAAAATGGCGACTCCATTGGGGAGAAATCCTATCCCTTATAGTAGCTAATCAATCTCTTGGAACACTTTGACATAATTTACCCTCTCTTTTTCATCGAATTCAAGTTCAATTCACTGAAATTTGAGTTAATTTTGAGCATAAAATTGTCGTTATGTAATCATAGCACCCTTGTAACTGCTAGGGTGCTATGCATTGCACCCTCTGCACTGAGACAATGATATACATCGCACTGTCCCTCACTGTGGCATGCGATGGTCCCTTTTGGAGCAGTTTTCCCATCTAGGAGCTGAATCCTTAAGTCAATTTTCAGTTGTTTGAATTGTCTTCTTGATTTTGATGAAATTTGGTCTCTGAAAGCAGTTTTGTTTCCTTCTTTCGACCCATTTTAGACTAGATTTTTAAATGTTTGTTTATGCGTTTGTTTATCATTTTCAATCCTTAGTTGAAAGTAGTTTCAGTTGATTGTTTTGAAGTGTCGTAAAATCTTCCTTTATTGAACAATCAATTGGTCTATTTTGTGCATCTGATTCATATTTTCGTTTAAGTGTCAAAAATATTCGTTTCCTTAAAGTTTAAAGTGTCATTTAGTCTTCCTTTATCTTCAAGTGAAATTATCATAAATCGACATTTGTGTGAAAAGAGTTTTTGAATCATTTGTTCATTTGTTTTTCTTAGTGCATAATACACATTAAGGAGAACGAAAAAGAAAAAGAAATACATGTAATTGCATCTTAGAGTTTGTTGTGTGTACTTAAAAGGAATGGTTAGGGAAATGCATTAGTAAGTGCTCTTTGTTGTTTGATCCAAAAAGTACTTATTTTCTCTATCCCTTATTAGTTAGGATTTTCATTGTTGAAAGAAAAATGGAAAGAGTGCTTCTAATTTAGCTGCATTATTAGGAATCTTGGAAAACATCACGTGGTGAAACCCAAAGGAAAATTTTAAGCAAGATCAACCTAAAATTAACCTCAATTAACCTAAAAACACATTGGAATTTAATGTAAACATCTAGAGGTGTCTAGGTTAGAGACATGTTCCGGTGTCTTAAAACCTAGTGGTTGTCATTTCATTGAGGTTGGGTGATTCCACCTCTCTGAACTAGTAAGTACTAGTATGGACTTGTGCTCCCTATACTGTTGTGTATATAGTGGGAGACCTCAATAGGCTTACATCCTTTATCCATAGGAAGCTGAGTCTGTCGCCTTACCGATCACAATGCACCGAACGCAGCATTCGGGAAGACTGACTATCGTACGGTAAATCCTTGGTAATTTCTCTTTAATTTTCCACGAAGGTGTATATTGCAGTTTTGTGATTAGTTTGGTAAACACTCTTGCTTAGTATCTCCAGAGTAGTCACTTTTGTTCATTTTCGACTCCTTAAAAGAAAAGGTCAATCTGAGCGCTTGTCCTTTCAAGCTTATTAAACAACGAAAGAGACTAGAGTCATCTTTTGCTTTTTCTCGACTCTTAAAACATGAAAAATCAAAGTTAAGTTCTTGCGTCGTAAAAGCTAATTGACCGGGAAAACATATTTTTTTTCTTAGTTGAGTTAGGTTGATAAGATAAATTAGCAATTCTGGAGGAAGATCAACCTCCACTCTGTTGTTCGAGGAGAGTTGCGAGAAAATCACCCTTGTCGCCGGAAGCGACACCCATTCGGTCAAGGTGGACTCGTCAAACTGAGTCTGGTACTTCAAGAGTTTCTGGTACTTCATCTGAATTACCAGAGTTGCCTATCACGGCTAGTACTGAGCCTCAAGTTACTCCAACTATTTCTGGAACATCTGTTACAAAAGAGGAAGTTACTCAACTACCTAAGGCAACTATAACAGCAACAAGTGAACAAGTGCCTGAAGTTGATCCACAACTTGAAGTGAATCAACCAGAAATTACTTTAGAACTTGAACCTGTTCAATTGGAATTTGATCCATAACCCATAGCAGTTGAAACCGAAGACATTCCTGAACCTGAAGTTTTTCACGAACCTTCCATTGAAACTGAAGTTCTTTTATTGGAACATCTGGATTTTGACCTTGAACATTCTGAAATTGTTACCAAAATACCTAAGTCATCTGTAGTTCCTAAAACTCCATCTTTAACACCAGAAGTATTTTTAGGACCTGACAGTGAAATCCTTCCACCTGGATTAATTGTTGTAGAGGAAGAATCTGAAGAAGAGTCTAATCCTGAGACTCCACATCATTTTGGTCTTGGTTTATATCTTTACTCTAAATCTATTCTTCGTTTTGTTACTGCCTCAGAAATCCCACTTGATTCATTAGGTCAACTTTTGGGTCAGCTAACCACGGCAGAAAAACTGCAAACATCCCAGACTGCTTCATCTGATGCAGCTGTGGCAGAGTCCATTACTGCTACTTTTTCAATGTTTTCAACCACACCTGAGTCACATTTATATGGACAGTTGTCCGTCCCGGTTGGTTACTAGTCTATGTCTGGCATCCACATAGGGGTTTCATCTTTACCGTGGTCATCTCCCATGTCATCATCAAGAATTTTACCTGGTTCTTCTCTTCAAGGACAACAGTTTGATCCTGCATATCAGTATCAAACTAGGTAATACGGTGAACAAAGACCGTATATCCTCTTATCACTAGATTGCCACCATATGGTCAACAATATGCCTATTCACAACATCCTCCCTATCAAGGAGGACAACCTTATGGTTATGTCCCGCTGTAACCAGGTCAGCTTGAAGTGAGAGTCTGTCAGTGGCAGCCAACTACGCCACCACAACCAAGACTTGTGTATCCGACACAACATATGCGAACTGAGCCGATTATATCAACCCAACCTGTCGTAACTATGGAACAACATATACAAGATCAACCCATTGTATCTCAACCTGTACAAGTTAGTTCCGTTGCCTCGCAACCTCAAGTTTCGAGTCAGCAAACCCAAACTTCTCAGGCTGTTATGCAACAACCACCTGTTTCTAGGGTACAATTATCGTAGGTTAGTGTGCCATTATCTGCAGTGACTCAAGTTTCTATAGGTTTAGTTTATTCTTAGCCTGGTCAAACTGGCATTGGGGGGCTATATCAAACTTCACAACCGATACCCCAACAACCTTGGTAGGCGCAGTATCCACAACCTCCATTTTAGAATTTCCAACCTCAATATGGACTTGCTTTCCAAGCTCAACCTGGGCAAGGACAATATCAAGCATATTAGGGTCCTGTGTATCAAGCCCAAACTGGTTACGGAAAAATGCAAGGTCAACCTAGTTTCAATCCATATACAGATATGTCCCACTGCCTTATCAAGGATATCCACCTTATGCGGGTATGCAAAGGCATATGGCACAGGCAATTCCATATTATCTTGGATATGCCTAACCTAATTTGAATCAGCAATTGCCTTTTGTGGCAACTCTAGAATTACCGGATTTAAACCGGCTCACAAATGATCCAATTTTATATTCACCATTGTGGCCGGTGATTCCTCATAAGTTGCCTTCCAACATTCCAAAGTTTAGTGGAAATCCTGGAGAAGACCCGTCAAATCACGTTATGACTTATCATTTATGGTGTTCTTCGAACTCCTTGAATGATGATTCGGTAAGACTCCGTCTTTTCCAAAGAACGCTAATTGATTCGGCTGCTAAGTGGTATATTGAATTGTCGAGAGCTTCTTTTGATAATTTCACCCATTTAGCCACTACCTTTTTGGCCCACTTCTAGTTACCCATCAGATATGAAACTGGAATGGAACTTTTAACCAACTTTAAACAAACAACTTCTACTCACACATCCGATCGTATTCATGAGTGGCGTCGTCGTCATCACATGGTTAAAACCTATGTTCCTGATCAACTTTTCTCTGAGTGGTTCATTAAGTCCTTATTGCCATCTATCACTGAGGATGTGGCTAAAGGTGAAGTTGTTACAAAAGAACAAGTGATTGCTCATGCCCAATATTTGGATTTGATTTATACATAATCCGGCACGCTCTATGACAAAATTCCACATGCACCACGCCTTAATCAATCCATTCCACCTCCACCATCGAATAGGGACTCTCATGCCAAAGACATTGTTATTGGTTCCTTGAGTACGCAAACGGAAAGTAAACCATCTGATCAATCACTTGGCAAAAATCAAACTGTAAATGCACCTAAGGTTCTTGATTTCGATATTAATGCTGTGTCATTTGACAAAGGTAAAAATCCAAAGCAACCAGGAAGCAAGAAAAAGGGGAAAAACAAAAAGAAGAATGAAAACCCTCCTCAAGAAAAATCATTTGATTCCTCTACTTCGAGAAAGAAACCTCGTTATCCATGTCTGATATGTGATAATGATCATTTTACAAGAGATTTTCCTCACCACTCGAAAGTCTCAAAGTTGTTAAAAGCTTCCACCGCATCTGCAGTGTTGACAGATCCATTTCCAAACCCGGATACCAATATGGTTGCAACTGAAAATGCTTCCACATCCAGGGATTAATGTTATCCATCACAAAACCTAAAGATGAAGTTTTGGTTCAGACATGTAGTAAAGATTATGGTAATCCATCATCTTCGTAAAATAATCAGGCCACTGATGAACCTGGTTCTTCGACTTCAACCACATTGGAAAATATTCCACTACCTATTGCACTAGAGTTAACAATAAAACCACCTAAGGAAGTTGTGCATAAATTGACGTTTAACCCTCGAGCTCGAGCTGCTCAAAATTACAACATAGTAGAAGATCTAGCTTAGTCTCCTTCTGCTATGTCGACGCTTGAGATATTACAAAATTTCCCCTCCCAGAAGCAGGCTTTACTGTCTGCAATATTTGGAGTAGATCTAGCGGATTCTAATGTTGTGGTTTTTAACCACTCAGGATATACACCGCAGTTACCAGCTCAATTGGCTTTTCTGATTCAAGTTAAATCTCTCAACAAAAATATTCATCGAACCATCGTAGATGAGGGAGCTTCTACCTATATTATGTCAATGAGCTGCTGGAAAACACTGGGGTCACCTACATTATCAAGATCACCAACCACATTGAAAGATTTTTATGGAAGGACTTATACTTCATGTGGGATTTTGAATAATTTGCAAGTAGAATTGGGGGGAAAAAAGTAACTTTTGAGATTGAGGTGGTTTACAGACCCCTTGATTACAACATTTTACTTGGATGACCATGGGTTTATGCTACAGCTGATGTTGTTTCCACGTACTTTCATACGATTACATTTCCTTATAAAGGTGGAATAAATTATTGACCAAACCTCATTTTTTGCCTCTAGTTCTCAAGTTATGGGAAGCATTCCGTTTGTTAACGGACCCCTTTCACTTCAATCTGTTGGTGTAGGTCTTTAAATATCCCTCATTAATGGGTACTTTCACACTTCCTCCACAATCTGGAACATCAGAATTTGCGAGAGTCGAGACATGTTATATGTTATCCTCTACTTCATCTGATTTAAAGAGGATCACCAATAGTGTTGAAGATGAGAGTTTGGCTGAGGTTATGTCACTAAGTCCTATCGAAATCACATAGAAATCAAATTTTCTTACTTGTGCGGCATTTCCAGATCCACAATCACCAATTGTATGGGCAGATCATTCACTTGAATACGGTACTTCTTCCAATCCTTTTGCTTGGAGGCAGAATCCAAGTAAGCACAAGCATGAATCCTCTGGTAAGTACTCAGTCGACTCCTTGTGTTCACCTTATTGCTATGCCGCTATAATGATGTGTAGATTATGGGGTCTGCACGATTCCGCCATTTTTACTATCGAAATGGTTCCTCTCATGGAGGCAGCAGTCAACAGTTGGATTATGGATTGGGCCACTATCCTTTTGGATAAGCTTGCCCTTGCTGTTAGTGAATTTAAGAATCAGACCAGAGTCAGCGAGAGGATAATCCCTCCATTCTACTACAACGCTTATATTTTGGATACCTTGTGTTTTAATTCCGAATTCCCCATTCTCGGTTGGAGGTGGACCACACAGGACCCCTCCCCCATCCATATTTACCATCGTAAGATGTGGAAGTCGT